>JAANSO010000096.1:0-77849 GCA_036507315.1 Lepidocyrtus fimetarius
TTTGGTACCTTTTCAATTACATGATTTTAGAAGGAGATGAAGTGAAGCTAATTGTTGGTAAGAAAAACCGCTATACCTCATTATTTTTTAGCTAAATTCGAAACAAAACAAAAATATTTCTAATTGTTAGGCGAAGGTGACACGGCAAAGAAAGCGCAAAAGATTGCTGCCATCAAAGCTTACTCAGAAGTTGCTGGAAAGGATTACCCCAAGACAAAATATTTTCTTGAAGAGCAGTGTCTTGCGGTAGAGCCTAAAGAGGACTTCTTGGAAGAATCTATAGTTTATCAAGCTCGTCCAAGCGATAAACAAACTGTAAGTCTACTTTAATAAATACTTTCTTAGTTTCAATTCCATAATCATTCACACAGGAATTATTTATTATTAAGTGTCATTTTTTATTTATAAAGCTCTTGGAGCATTTTAAAGACTTGGGGGAAAAATTACAGTTAGATGAGGTCACTAAACGGTTAACCCGACCACCAACCCCTCCACTGCAGATTCGTAAACGGAGAACAGAAAGGGATCCGTCAAGAGAATTTGGATCTCGAATAATGCAAGAACTAAAAGCCCAGTTCATAGATAAAAACTGTGGAATAGATGATTTCGAAGCAAGTCTATTAAGAAGAATTGAAGAGGGAAACAAGGAGAAGGGCGTTCTGGCGTGATCCATATCAATGTTTAGCTAGTTTATCATGAATTACGTAAAATATTAATTTAATTTTACTTATAATGATTTCCCTTCTTGTAATTGGTAAGTTTATTATGTTTTAGAGTAGTTCGAGACTTTATGAAATATGACAATATAGATTTTTAAAATATATAGTAGAAAAACAGGTCGAAAAGTGATGAAATGTTCACGTTTTTTGTAAATTGTAGTTAATAACCGATGTTTTGTGAAAATTTGCTGATCAAGCTTTAAAAATGTATTGGAAACTTAATTATAGAAAAATAATTGTAACTTTAGTTATGGATATGAATAGTAAAAATGAATTATATTTGTAGCAAATGACGTTTTCATATGGAATTAAACTGAAAACTTTAATGAGATGATAAAAATATTTTAATTTGGTTTTATTGAACCCACATTATTCATCATATTATCTAAGTATAATCATACTTTTTGCATATTTTGTCTAATTGGCATTAACTGATGATCATTCTTTTACTTAATCTATGATTGTAGAAGGTATTCAAAGACACACAGAATTCGCGTTTTTCATGATGTCATTGCCTTCAAATCTGTATTCTGCATGTAATGTATATTTTACGTGTAGTATATCTGACTTTAATCAAATGAGTCATAAAATTGCTATTTGGAGTAAATCGACATCTTTAGACTAATCGTAAGACAGATGCCGACAGATTATTGCCATTTGTATCTTATTAATTTTATCCTTTGACCAATTTCTTTCTCACGCTCCTTATAAAACATTAATCAAAACAGAAATATGAATGAATACCTATAGATCATAATGAATGGTCATTCCATACATCGATTTTACTCGGATGTATTTAGCATTCCAGTTTTCTTCATGTCGTTTTTCAACTCATTCAATAATGTCACATTTATTTTTGAAGTGTAATTTTACTATGAAACAATGACATCTTCTCGCGAAATATTTTAATCGTTTGCTAAATTAACTCCTCTTTTTGCGTCTGCATCAGAAAGAATCTCTGAGGAAAACGTTTACGAAATTGTAGTCTACGGAATTTGCTGACCTTTTTACTTCCTCATAGAAATGCTGAAAGTGAAATATCAACATCTCCATTACTTTATGCTTTATTTGAATAACAGCTATTGGTAAAATCATAATGTATTACAAATGCCAATTATTTTATTGAAACTGCGTTCACGGAGTATTAATAACTGAATGATTAGTTCACGCTAGCTGGTTCCAACCTTCACATCATCATATTTAGCAGGAAAAAATTAAATTACGTTTAATCGTGTAATTAATCAGTTAAGTTTGGAAGTATTTTATAATCCAGATCGACAATAATCAAAAGAAATTGGACGTTTTTAGAAATTTAAAACGTTTGAAAGTGAGAGCTACATATACAAAGATAATGTGACTAACAGCTTTTGAAAAGGACGGTTTTTGACAAAGAAAAATGTTTAAAATGTGTCGAGTGACGCAAAGTTTCGTACTCATCTTTATTATTTCGGGGAGATATTCGGTAATAACAAAATCATAGAATAAAATATTTAATATACAAAAAACTAATCAATAGCAATAGATTTTTAACAAAAAAGAATCACCACTTTAGTTAAATCTTTAATTGCATAAATCAGGTTTTTGGGCAAGGTTTTCATCATGCCCCAAATCAGACTGTGCTTCCTCCTCCCTACCCAGTGCAAGAGCCACCCGCTCCAATGCAGAGTTATCCGGTAAGAACTTTGATGAAATGTCGCTTTATGAAATAATTGAATATAAAACACTGATTTTTATGTTGAACATTTTAGTATGGATACTACCCGTATTATTATTACTATCCTCCTCCTAATTGGTGGCAGACACATCATCCTGCTTCGCAAGCGGTAAAAATAACATTTTTCAGATATTAAATATGTAAAAGTTTGCTTATAACGGCTTCTTTATACTTTCCAGGGCCCTCCACATCCTTCCCAGGCTTATCCACAAAGACTCCCTGCAGGACCTTCTGTTCAAAATCCAATGGTATGGATTTTAAAAATTCTTTATTTTTTTCTCACCGTGCTCCTTTATTTTTATATCACGTAATAAAAATTGTTTTGCATTATGATTTTCTTCAGGTAATGCCAAATCCTGGTCCAATCTATGAAGCTCCAAAACCTCCGACGGTTTATGAACAACCTGTTCCTGTCCCTGAACGGCATCCAATCTATTCATATCCTATTCCACCGAGGAAAGACGAACCCATTAAAATGGCTCCAAGCCAAACTGAGTCTAGTGGACCTGTTGTTCCTATTGCCCCAGTCTACGTTGCTCCTCCGCCTCTGCAGCAAAATGAGTTGCCTGAAGTTATTCAGTTCAG
Organism: Lepidocyrtus fimetarius; assembly: GCA_036507315.1. NCBI lineage: Eukaryota > Metazoa > Arthropoda > Collembola > Entomobryomorpha > Entomobryidae > Lepidocyrtus > Lepidocyrtus fimetarius. Next base: position 3,019 of record JAANSO010000096.1, read on the forward strand.
GACAAAGATGGAGGAAGAGAGACCTTTAGGAAGGGCATCTACTGTGACCAAAGAAGATAAAGATTTGTCAATTTCTTCACAATCAGATACGAAAAATAATGAAGAGAAAGCAGCCACAAAATCTGAATCTGTGGAACCGTCACCATTTAAAGCAAATGATGCCTCCTCCTCTTCTACAAAAGAAGAGAAAGCTGATATGCAAAGCTCATTGTCTTCTTCGTTATCAGAATTGAAAAAGACCGAAGCGGAAGCGCCTTCAAAATCAGAAACTTCTCCGTTTAATCTTCTTGAGCGATCATCAGCAAGAAGAAATGAGGAATTGTCAGTTTTATCATTGTCAGCATTCAAGTCAACACTTCAAAAAAATCTCATTTCAGGGGTCGCTTCCAAATCGAATCCTTTTTTCAGTTACTTCTTCCACGGCGACAGTACAAACTGCTACTACCACGGCTTTCACCCAGTGGAGGATGATGATGACCATTACATAATTTGTGTTCCAAATGGTGAGAAAAGTTATCACGCAATTTACACAAAATGTCCAGAAGGTCTCAAGTTTTCTCGCACATTTCGCCGATGTGAGACGAAAGCAATGATGGAAAAGGAATATCAAATCCGGAAAGAGCATCATACGCAAGGCCACAAGAGCAACGCTCAGTTTGCTAAGGTTTATCATGATCCTCCATCAACTACCACGAACGAGCCGTTCTACTTCATCCCAACATATTCAACTACTACTGAACCTCCTTCCTATTATCCAACTAAATCCCAATATTCTCCAAGTTATCCATCTCATACTTACTCCACGTATTCTTCAACGGAAAGGAGTATTCCCGCAGCTCCTCCGTCGTATGAAGCAAGCACTGCAGGTAGTTATCATACGCCACCGAAAGCTGTTACCTATCCTCAGTACACAACGACCAAGGAACCTGCTCAGCATTCATACCCAACGGAAGAAACAGCTTATTCTCCACCTTCGTATTCGGATACTTACGCATATTCCATCTCCCCTTCCCCTTACGTAACGTCTGCACCTGAAGCCGGAGAGTATCCTCCAAAATATTACGTACCAACTGAAGCTCCATACTACCCCACCACAGAAAAATATTCACCCGTATATGCACCGCCAAGCTCAGCACCGGCTTATTCTCCAAGTTATGAGACGGACACTTATCAACCTTACTCAAGTTCCACTGAAACTCCTAAAACAGGTTCAAATTATTACCAACCGGCAGAAGAGAGCGCTCCAGAAACCTCATACGTTACCTCAGGACCGACAGAAGCTCCATATTACCCCACCACAGAAAAACATTCAGCGATATATGCGCCTACAAGCTCAGAAACGGCTTATTCTGCTGGTTATCAGAAACATCAACTTTATCAATCTTACCCAAGCACCACCGAAACAATAACCGAAACTCCTCAAACAGCTTATATTCCAACTTATTCCGGAACGCCAGAAATGACAGCACCTTCTTATCCAACGTCTCAACCGATCTATACAACTACACCTCATCCTCCTCCTTACATCAGTTATTCCAGTGAACCTCCTCAACCTTCCTATCCAGCACAATACCCTACAGAAGGCACAGCATATTCTCCACCTTCATATTCGGATACTTACACATATTCTACGTCCCCAGCCCCTTACAAAACGTCTACATCTGAAGTCGCAGAGTATCCTCCAAAATATTACACACCCACTGAAGTGAACGTTCCTGATACCTCCTACGTTGCTTCAGCACCGAATGAAGCTCCATACTACCCTACGACGGAACCATATTCACCTGTATATGCACCGCCAAGCTCTGCACCTGCATATTCTCTTAGTTATGAACCGGACACTTATCAACCGTACCCAAGTTCTACTGAAACTCCTGCATCGGGTTCAAATTATTACCAACCAGCAGAAGGGAACGTTCCTGATACGTACATTACCCCAGCACCGACGGAGGCCCCATACTACCCCACGATGGAAACGGATTCACCAATCTACCCACCGCCAACCTCAGAACCATCCAATTCTCCATACTACCCCACCACAGGAACAAATTCACCGGTATATGCACCTCCATACTCAGAACCGGCTTATTCTCCAAATTATGAGACGAACACTTATCAACCTTACCCAGGTTCTACTGAAAGTCCTGCATCAGGTTCAAATTATTACCAACCAGCAGAAGGTAACGTTCCTGATACATCGTACGTTCCCTCAGCACCAACTGATGCCTCATACTAAAGTTATGAGACGGAAGCTTATCAACCTTACCCAAGTTCTACTGAAACTCCTGCATCGGGTTCAAATTATTACCAACCAGCAGAAGGTAACGTTCCTGATACATCGTACGTTCCCTCAGCACCAACTGATGCCTCATACTATCCCAAAACGGAAACGGATTCACCATATTATTCACCGCCAACTTCAGAACCATCCTATTCTCCATACTACCACACCACAGAAACAAATTCACCGATATATGCACCTCCAAACTCAGAACCGGCTTATTCTCCAAGTTATGAGACGGACACTTATCAACCCTACCCAAGTCCCACTGAAACTCCTGCAACGGGTTCAAATTATTACCAACCAGCAGAAAGTAACGTTCCTGATACCCCTTACGTTACCTCAGCACCAACTGAAGCTCCATACTACCCCACAACTGAAACATATTCACCGATATATGCACCTCCAAGCTCAGAACCGGCTTATTCTCCAAGTTATGAGACGGAAGCTTATCAACCTTACCCAAGTTCTACTGAAACTCCTGCATCGGGTTCAAATTATTACCAACCAGCAGAAGGTAATGTTCCTGATACATCGTATGTTCCCTCAGCACCGACTGATGCCTCATACTATCCTAAAACGGAAACGGATTCACCAAACTATCCACCACCAACTTCAGAACCATCCTATTCTCCATACTACCCCACCACAGAAACAAATTCACCAGTATATGCACCTCCTGATACCCCTTACGTTACCTCATCACCGACTGAAGCTTCATACTACCCCACCACAGAAAAATATTCACCGATTTATGCACCCTCAAGCTCAGAACCGGCCTATTCTACAAGTTATGAGACGGACACTTATCAACCTTACCCAAGTTCCACTGAAACTCCTGCATCGGGTTCAAATTATTACCAACCAACAGCAGGAAACGCTCCTGATACATCGTACGCTACTTCAGGACCGACTGAAGTACCATACCACCCCAATACGGAAACGGATTCACCAAACTATCCACCGCCAACCTTAGAACCATCCTATTCTCCATACTACCCCACAACAGAAACATATTCACCGATATATGCACCTCCAAGCTCAGAACCGGCTTATTCTCCAAGTTATGAGACGGAAGCTTATCAACCTTACCCAAGTGCCACTGAAACTCTTAAAACAGATTCCTACCCTTCTTTGTATCCCACAACGGCTGAATCGTATTCGAGCTATACAACTGCACCTCCGTATCCTGCGAAAATGGAAAGTTCTCAAAACTACACAACGGAAACCCCAGCATATAATTATCCCCCAAGCGAAAGTGCATACGCTCCCACAACTACAATTTATGAATCTCCAAATACAAGCCCAGTCCCGTATGAAACAAAAACCAACCCTCCCTCGTATGAATCAGAAACAGCAGCTTACTCCCAGCCTCCAGCCACCTACCCAACGGCGACTTACCCAGCAACAGAAGCTTCGCCAGCTTATACCCTACCAACAAATTATCAATCCTCGTCCACTCCTCCACCCACAGATTCGTATTCACCAACGTATCCACCTCCGGAGAGCCCCACTGCATACCCAACTTCTTATTATCCATCAACGCCTACAGAAGACGAAGATTATGCAACTCCAGTTCCCTCAAGTTATTCCACGCCTCCTCCATACAATGCAGAATATAGCGTTACGGAAAAAATGTACCACTCTGGTTAGGAAAGTATCTTTTCAAAACATTGGAGAAAACAATGAATAATAAATTACTCTATTCTACAAATACATAAATATTTTATGAATCATACTTTTTTAATACCATATAATTGTATCATTAGTAATTTAATAAGAATTATTTTTATTTTGCATAAGTTTATGGTATATCCAACGATAATAAAATCAATAATTGTATTTGACCATCGGAACTCATTATACATTCTGTACTGATTGGCATAAAAAGTTTAGGTACATTTATGCACAGAAAAGGAGTAGCCTCGTCCATGCCATAAGTACCCGGAACAACATTTCGTTTGTAATTAAGCATACTTTCGATTATTTTCCGTTTTCTCTCGGTTCCATATATCCATAAAAGTCCTCAAATTGCCTCCAAATGAACTTTTGTCTTAATCTAAATCATAATAATGTCAGGGATGCTGACCAAGACTTAACGGTAATTCTTCGAATATTAATTCTTTTGGATTTTCTTCGTTTGCACAGTACCCCAGATTTGCAATGCAATACTATTGTCCTGAAAATATTTTTATTAAACACTTCAAAAACAAAGCAAGGTAAGATGAATCCAAGGCAGCATAGCCAGAAGAGATGGATGAAATGAAGAACTTCCTCCGGAACAGGAGAAAGGGACTCTTTTGTTAACCCAAAATTCTTTTCTGAATTCTGACAAATTCCTAAACAATTAATAATCCTGTTTTTAATCTGTTCAGGACTTTCCCCAAGGCTAATGTTAAGCTTAGTTTGAGCAATCTGAGCACTATCCGTAGCCCCTTCCCATTGATATTGCGGCAATTCAAACTTTCTCCACCTTTCATACAATCCAGATTCAAATACCTGACTAGTACTGGACTCCAGGATTGAAGTTAAGTGGTTCCTGGAGACGGCAGAGAACAAAGTCTTGGACATTTCCGGAACATTCACTGTTTTCGAAACGAACCAACCTCTTTCAAAAGACTTTAAACCATCCGCAATGTTTGTCACAGCTTGCTCCAGTTCAATAAATGCAAAGATATTTGGCAATTTAATGGGTACGGAGAAGCCGGTATTGTTTCTCAAAATTATTTTTCGAACCCTGTTTCGAAAGATGTCGTACAAAAGCTTCAATTTAATCATGTAAAAATGAGCTTGGTAAATATCAGCGAAATAAAGTAGTTCTGTTTTGTTCTGAAGCCTTTCCAAATTCAAAATTCTCTTGTTCAACCTCAACTTCTTCGCTTCCGTTGAGTTCTTGTCATTCCTAAGAGAATTCAAGTTTTGCACAAGTTGTGGTAAATAAACATCACCAACGCAATTTTGCATATACCTTCTGGAATAGCTGCAGCGATACCAAATGTATCTATTCGTGAGTGTCGTGCCCACCATCATATTGCTTTCCCCTAACTCATCCAGACTCCCAGGAACGCTGGGTTGTGGCGTGTAGCTCATTTCTGAAAATAAATCCGCCTGATAACCTTGCGATGTAAGTAAAACAACGAGATTCCAGCTAAACCATACTCCCATTAGTGATAAACTATTCATATTTTTTACAACAGAGATTGGCGGTGCTTGTCCAAGGAGCAAGCTAGCCAAACCAAATAAAGCTTGTTTCATTGTCTCACATAACCCTTTTAAAGATACCTTCCCTTCGTCGATATTCACACGTAAATCATAGTATGATAGTAACCCGGAAGTAAGCAGTACTGCTAAAGATAGCAAAGCCCAAACTTCCCAACTGAATGGCGTCACCAGCCCACGAATCCGGTAGGCAGTTACGCTCTTTAAATAATCTTTGACTACAACAGTGAATACCATTTTGTGGGTGATAGAAAGGCTGGGTAGGATGGATACCTCAGAAAAAGTTTGGAAAGCGTGTGAAGGCTCTAAATTTGAAGCGAATGATATGATATCCCAGTGGAGTGATGCTGTTTCGAACCAATTTGCTAAAGATAAATTATACTTTTGCACAACAGTGATGAAGGAGCAGGTGTGGGGTTCCACCCAATTTGGGATTCTCTCGCGTACAAAAATTCTGCAAATGTCTTGTGGATCATCTTTGTAAATATAATAATGCTCAACGCTTCTTTTTATAGATGTTTTCACCGCCAGACCAAACATGTTCCTATGCATCAGTTTCCAAGTTCTTTTCAAATTTACCCTTTCCATCTCGCCTTCCCCTTGAAAAACTACATCGATCATTTTATTTTTACAAGGAAAAGAACAAACTAGTGAAAATGAGGATTTGTTTTGAAATGATATGATTGGAACCATTGAAGTACTCGTGAATGATTTTAAAAACACTTTCTCCGGATAAGTAACCTTTTTATGATTTTTTCTAGAGGAGAAGAGGAAAACAAAGTCCACATTTTTAGAGAATAAACTAAACTTTCGAAATGATTTCACCCAAATATCTCTCATTTCCAAAGTCATTTCTGACACTGTTTGCGAAAAAGTAAAAAGGACCCTGCAAAATGTGTATTTTGGATAAATTTGTCTTGGTAGAGCATTTTCATTCCAAAACGTGTTTTCTTTAATATCAATTCTGCTCCGATTCTCAAGGTCATACAGGATCGGAACACTTTCAATTTTTTTCAACATGTCAATGGTTTCATCAATCCAAGAATCCTTTTGAATATTATCGAAATAATAATGATAGAAAGAAAAGGAACATTTTTCAAAAGTTTTTACCGTTTTAGACCAATCATACAAGTTTGTTTCTATCTGGGGCAAGCCTTGTTCATTGAGTGCTTCATCACAATAACTAACACAACCATCAGATCTCCCTTTGCAAGAAAATCCAATACATTCTAAAGTCCCTTTGCATTGTTTAAAGTCGTAAATGCAGTTGTTAGAGGTGTAGCACCATTTTTTATTGCTCTTATCACAATAACGCCAACACCTTCCCTTTGAAGCATACCTCAGACTGCATCCAGTGCTTTTAAATATTGGAGAGAATCTTCTTTGTGGACCTATTCAACAAATGTTTATACAATTAAAAACAATTATTGCTTTAACAATAATGAATAATTAGTAATTACATTGGGAAACACATCCGGAATATGCATACTCGGGACAAGGCTGTCCAATACATTGGAATTCCTTCCAACACTTTTCTACACTCTGTCCCCTTATTTTGCAACCGTTGGAAGTGAAGCACCATTCTCCTGAGTTCCCTTCGCAGTAGCGAAAGCATTGTTCTCTTGAACGTGTTCGAGAACAGCCGGTAGTTCCAAGGGGTTCGATACCCCCGGTGGAATTTATATTTTGGGTGTTTACAACAGCCAAACATTGTGCTACCCCCAGCGTGATAATTAATATGACCTTGATGCATTTTAGCCATTGCAAAAAGGATGAACTAGTAAAAAGATGTAATGGGATAAACATAATTGTGCGATTTTCTTTATTTGCCGAATCAAAATAATGTTTTTATAATAATCTATTCAACAGTAGGAACATTACTCTTGGCAGAAAGTTAGCATTTGAACTTACGTGTGAGAAGGCAATCTAGGAAATAGCGTACCTAACTAAAATCTACTTAGAATTTCAAACGCGGAAATATTATAAGGTGAAATATTATAGGTACATCATGGTCGGTTACTTTCATTTTTTAGTATTTCCTATAAAATAACAGGTCAGGAAGTGCTTTCAGGAAGAAGACATAATATTTTTTGACATCGTGTAGGAAGCGGAACTAAATATATAAATATTGAACCTTTTTTCAGTTTGACCATGAACTACCAACTAGGTAAATAATGTATACATATGTTAAAGTAATAAAACAATGATAGTATGAATTTAATGGGAAACTTCGTTTACCAAACAATATATTGTAGAAGTGTTAAACCTAGGCTAGGAACAATTATTTGATTAACTCAAAACTTTAATTAAGAGGATGGATTTACCTATGAATTATTAATTATTTCGCTATATCTAGGTGTACTGAGTTAGGTACAAAAATATCCAAAAGCATTATATTCTATTGACAGTTAAATCATAATACTAGAACTGTGAAATTCACGATAACAAATTTAATGATCGTTTCTCCAGAGCCAAATTAAGATTCCAAAATCATTCTTCAGTATCATTCAGCGTGCTGCTCACTGAGTGGAATGAGTCGCTCCTTGTTGGCAGGCGTCTTCTGGTGGCAATTTCTGTAAAAACCCAAGATAAAAACCTTTGTATTGCTTATATGAAGAAAAGCTATAATTTCCTATACGGTTTCTTATTTTTACTTACCTTCTTCAACCACTGCTGATAACTGATTAAATCGAGTGGGGTAATCTAAAACACTATCATTGTCACTTTCTCTTGCTCGACTTTCTCTTGCCTTCTTCAGGGCAGCACTCCTATCCCCGCCTCTCCAACGGTATCTCCCCTGCACCGGTTCAAAATATGGAGATGGAGACAGATTGCTCAGTTTTTCTTGCTCGTTCAAGGAAAGAGCCTTGAATTTGTTCGCAAGGGATATTTCCCTAACATGGTCCGCTCTCTGTCTTAAAATAATGAATCGTTCTCCCATGACATGCCTGAATGAAATATGCCATAGCTTAAAAACACATTTTTATGAAATAAAGAATTTAAAATGCTTTAAATCTTTCAAATTTATACCTGGTTATTTTATTATAACGAATTTCAGCACCTTCTTGGTAAGGAAAGAAACGCTTTAAAAAATTCAAGTCAAATGGAGATAAGGATGGAGATGGACTCTGATGTGGTGAATGGTATTCGTTCGGAGATGATGCTGGAGAAAGCACTCCTGAGGATCCTGTAAGATTTCCAACTGACGCCTGGAAACTACTTCCTGAACTTCTAAAGGACCATGCGTTACTTATGCTCCAGCTACAATAAGGCATATCACTATGCTCCCTCATGATTAGTTTTGTGTTTTTATTATTACGCTGTTTACTATTTTGAATCAGACACCGAATTCAATCGATATTAACTAACAAAGCATTTAAAATTGTATTGTAGCAATTTAGATCAGAAATGCTTCAAAAAAGAATCATAGCATTGCATTGAGAGCTCAAGGACGAAACTCAAGTAGCCAAACATTTCAATAGAAAGCCAAACTTTTGCTATCAAATAAAAATAGTTAAAGAGTTGTCTATGATTAAAACATCATATCATTTTTAATTTAAATACATTTTGATACGGCAGCAGTAAACTCTTTTATCCATTAATTCATGCAAATCAGCAAATGTAAAAGTAAATGCGCGATAAAAGTTTCATGCTTGCGGTTTGACGGAATGAACAAAGTCAGGCAGAAGAAGCGCTTGCATTCTTCTACCTTTCACCAGTATTCTCATGCTTCTTGTATGTAGTAGTACTAATTATTGGCTGTGTTATCGGCAAATCTGTCTGTTTTAGATGTAGTCAGCTAAAGATAAGGCTTTGGTTCTTTCATGCGATAATTTCTTTCCTATATTTTACAACTTCCATTGTCAGTGTAATATACAGAAGAGGAAAGGTCGGAGAGGAATGTAAAATTCTCTTGAAAGAAGCAAATATTTTTAAAGCCATGTTCAAGGTAAGAACCAAACATAGGATTTGCTTTAACAAAGTAGGTTTAAACTTTAGCCTACATCTTTTCCCTCTTTAATTTACCTCGTAGTAAATTTCGTATTAATGCTTGTTATGATGAACATAGCGAGAGCAGGAGAAGAGAATGTGCTGTACTGAATGAAACAAAGCCATAAAATTCGAGGATAATGTCCAGTAGTATTACTTTTTAAGTAGCATAGTACCTAACTGCCAAGTTTCACTTGAAACAAATGGATCGAGTCACAAAGAGATATGCAAAATTAGATATGAAATAGTAGACGTTTATCATGGTCTAGTATTTGGTTAATGTTTTACTACTACGTATGCATTTATTCTTATCACTCTATCCGACAACACTTATTCATCTAGAGATCTTCATACGAGAAGTACTGATTTTAATAACCTCTGTCACATCAAGATTTTGTTTAGTCTGTTGCACTGTACCAGCATAATCGCCATTTTTGAAGACGCTTTGTAGAAAAAGTATTAAAAAGATATTAGAACAATTTATTGGGACAAAATTATCATAATAATGCCAGGGTTACAGGAAACTTTACTAACTTGGCCAGTGATTTCTGGAGTCGCTACCGTGTCCACTGTGATTGTGAGCAGTTACATAATCTACCTTCGTCATCATAGGAATGTTGAAATCAAACAAGTTGTGAAAAATCCTCCTTTCTGGGCAAAGAAATGTCTTCCAAAAAAATCTACTGAGGAGCTTGCAGCGCTGGAAGAACGGAAACCGCATAAGGTTTGGAATACCGTTTTGTTCTTCCCGGATCTGATCCCGTGTAGACCCGACTCGCCTACAAAGCAGCTTCATTATTTCTTCAAACACGCCAGGACCTCGATTTACCTGTGTATGTATCTATGTTCCAATTGGCAAATGGCTGACATTATCCAGAGAAAGCATAAGGACGGGCTTATTATTTACTTAGTTACGGATTTTGATACCTGGACAGCTCATAATAGTCGCGGGTTCCACGCTTTGGAACAAGCAGGTATAAACCCAAATTAGCTTTCTCAAAGATAACTCTTAATAAAAAGCAAATTTTCTCAATACCATACAGGTACAATACATACTTCTATAAAAAACTTTTAATATTTGTGTAATTTTAGGAGTTCAAGTAAGACTGAATAAGAATGGATATCTGATGCATAATAAGTTTGCCATCATTGACGAGGAAGTCGTTGTTACGGGCTCGCTTAATTGGACTAATCAAGTAAGTTAATTTAAGATCATTCATTATTAATGTTTTATGATCAATCCAGTAAATGTAACTATAAGAGACTATTTAATATGCAAATAGTACAAATGTGTAATAGCATACTTCTTGTTTTTGCAGGGTATCCGACATAACAACGAGAATGTACTGGTAACAACGGATCCCAGAATTACGAAGAAGTACTTGGAGGAGTTTAACAGGATTTATTGGGCTTGCCAGGATATTGAAGATTTCCCTGACCAAAAGTTCCTCATGCGGATGCGTAAGCAAACGTCGCAGCGCAAATATGCTTAAAAGGGGGAAACAGAGATTCGCATTTTTACTTTTTTTGACTTTCTACGTAAGATCTAATTGCACACGGTATTTTATGTGTTTCCGACCGCGTTATCTTAATATAAATACGGTAGAAAGCGATATTTTACGTTATGAGCTTTAATTGGTGGAATGCTCGCTAGATTATTTACAAATAAACGCTTGTTTGTAACATTTTTTGAACCTAATGATTTTCAACACTTGATTACTGTTGAGTCCCTTTGATACATTTTATATAGTTGACGGTAAAACTATATATCCACTAACTTTCACATTACCTTTTCGTGAATTTTTAAAGCTAACTGAATGTTGTATGTTATATGAATGTTAATAATCTTGATGGTTTATTTATATACTTATAAATATGCAACTTTAACCCGGTACTAATAGAATAAATCAAACATGCGTGCAATTAAACCTAAACGATCTCTACTTGTTTTCAATTCATTTTGATTTCTTAACAGTAGAATGCAATGCAAACCAAAAGTAATTAAATAAATTCAATGAGCTAGCGTCACACAAAATCACATCCTACATGATAGCCTTAAATGTCATCATAGCATTTGAAACATTACATGCAGACTTTACCTTTTGATTAAACTTACACATTTATAATGACTCTTTAAACGCAAACAATCAATCCATTACAGAATTTATTACAATGTCATAATATTTAAACTTCAACCTCCCAACTTTTGACATGATAACCTTATAAAGTGAAAGATTGAAAGCATTACTATTAATTTAATAAATATCGAATTCTAATTATACAATAACATATTATCTAGTATCAGCCGAATCATCCGTAACAAGTAATATATTTATGATTCAATTCATCGAAGAAATACAACAATCATTACTACTTTTTTACTTGAACAACTTCGAAGAGACTTCCCGAAGAAGATGATGTCGGCACTGAAGTGGTTGATGTAGCGTGTCCACTAGAAGCACTATCATCAGCATCACTGCCACCATTGTCTGGCCAGGCGTCCGAGTACTTGTTAAATGGAGTTTTCCCCAATTTCTCGATTTGGGGAAACTTCTTGTAGTCCACCAACAGAACTCTTGGCATATCCACCACTCCAGAAAATGGCTTCGTCATTATAACACCATCCACATTGACAACAGGGACCCTAAGCTGTTCATGATCCAGATTCTCCAACTTGAGATCCACTTTCTTACACATCCGAAGCAAGGGAGTTCGAAATTTCCCAGCTGAAAGAAAAAAATTGATAATATATTTAAATAATATTTAAGTGTGTTTCGTATTTCTTGTTTTTGCAACGGTCTAACGGTTAAAGTATTTGCAAAACTGTACCTTTGTTGAAAGCTGCTGACAACGGACGTTTCTTTGGAGCAGATCTTTTCGAAGCTGTCGCCTTCCTCTGGGTGTAATTTTTCTTCCCCTTTGGATTCCCCCTTTTCTTTAGAAAGACCGTCTTGCGAGGCGCCGGTTTCTTCCTTGCCGGAGGCATTTTCCTGACCCTACTTTCCTTCCCTTCAAGTATAAGTGTAATTGCAGATTTGGCTTTTCCCTGTTAAAACAATAATTAAAGATAAATCAGCGTAAATTAAAGTAGTTACAATGTTTACACTTAATAAGACCCCTTAATTTTACAATTTACACTTAATAAGCCTAAAGATAATTACCAAAGATTTAAAAAGCGAAAAAAGCGCAGACGAAATTAATTAAACAAATGACAGTAAATTAATTAAATTACCCGTCACTTTTGTAATGTAGACAGTGTAGGAGAGTTTTTTAGGAGGGCTAAAATGCAAAACAGTATCCGATGTGGAATAGTATTATGATGTACACACTGACATACTACCGAGTACTAAAACAGCAAATTTGTTCCTGCTTGCTTGTTGTTTTCTTCATGAAATTTGCAATGCTTGTGATGATGCTTGTTTTATAGCTTGGCTGGCTTGTCTTCTTCGTCCTATCACATATCCCATCATTGCCAATAAATTACAATAGCGTTCTTTTTATTCAAAATGCCATGCAAATGGGCATAACTTGTTAACAAAGAAGGATGATTGTCATGATGGAGAAAATGGCTTGTTCTATGAAAAATAATGAAAAGCTCCTTCCTAGAATTAGGCTTATCTTACCCGCTGTAGTCTAAGTACTATTATTATGAACTAAAGGCAATCAATAGTCATTACAATTAACAAGTTAATAGGACTATGGTATTATAAGAAAGTGCTTTGTTTAAAAATATTGTTAGAAAACGGTATGAAAACGTATGACAAGGTTGGATGTAACAACTTATGGTAATGATTATGATGCAGTTTATGATAAGTGTATGAGGGGCATAAGAATAACTATAATGATAAATAAAATAATGATAAATATTGTTTATCTTTCGTTTAATTTACATAAGCAAAATCTGGTAACATTTACGAATTAATTCGGATTGAAGTTATGAAGTATAGTAAACAAAAGATATAGTTATATATAATATATATAGGTACATAATAATCTTCACTGAAAATACATGGCCTTGAAGAAAGAAATAATACGAACGTATTTTGATTTTGTTGGTAATATATAGTGAACAATAAGAAAAAAACATGGGATAGATAATAATGATAATATAAGTTTTAAAGAATCAAAATGAAACAACTCCCTCAACACTCAGGTTCAGGAATAAACCATGCAACGTCACCCTTCCATTCCTCAACAGGTATCCATTTGAATCCAAATTCAGCGGTTGCCAATTCCTCTACAAGATCCACAAGTTTTCCACGCTTTGAAAAAAAAAGTTTCACTGAATAAGGATCTTTCTCAAAGGCTGGAGTGTAGTCAGAAGGACCTGGTTTCAATTTCACAACCGCAGTAATGCGGACTTCATTGCCACGTATAAGTTTCTTGAATAGCTTTGTAGCTTCTGGTGCCCAACCATTTGTATACATGGGGCTCACTCCAAACAAAGAACAATGGAAGACAAATACAGGGAAGTCGCATAGCTCCTTCGGGAGTTGACACATGTCTTCTTTATACACTGCCAACTTTTCACCGGTTTCAAGAAGTTGCACCAGGTAGTCAAAAGGTTTGCCATCTGTAACTTTACTAACCGCATCGCTGAGAACAAGAGCTCGACACCAATTTCCGTTTTTTCGGACTGCAACCAGTTCTGTGTTAGGAAAATACTTTGGTCTCTGGAGCTTCTTGTAGCCATCAAACATCTCCAGCTTACGAAATTCAGCTTCAAATGCTCGCACGCGCTGTCGCCAAATAGACTGGCTCGCCAACTTTATTGGATTATTTTCCGAATCAAAGTTTGCATCGATCATTTCCTTGAGTTGTTCGCTGGGGCTTTTACTTTCTGTTTTGCTTTGTTGTCCACATCCATCTGCCCAGTCACAAGTACATAGTACGTCAAAGCAACCATCAACAGGTGTGACGTAGAAGCTAGATGGGTCTTCAATGTGCGTTATTTTGCAGACGAATTTTTTGTTCCGAGAGAATTTTGCTTTTTCCGGAAGCAAGCCGATATGCTGTATTTCAGGAAGCCTAACTTCTGTTGCAACGGCTACGTCAGGATTTTCAATGGCGTAGAGTCCCCCAGTCCCCAATTTATGACTGTAGACGCACGATTCTCCTTTCCAACATGTTCCAGATATCCCATCGTGAAATTGACACGGCATGTCCTTTGCCGCCCTTTCACAAGCATCAGCCAAGTTCATTAGAGAGAAAGCAGGCAGTATATCATCAGCACTTGCTTCAATAACCGTTTCCGGGAGTATTTCAAACTCCAAGTCGGGCTCAGCTTCGAAGTTGACATAGAAGGGTGGTCCAATTGGCGTAAAATCAACTGACCGCAGGAGCTCCTCAATGCTATTGGCATCAGCTTCAATCAGTTCAGCATCCACAGCATCAGCCAGATCAGCCAGCGTCAATGTAGTAAATTGGTCTGCTACAAAATAAGTAGGATCGAATCCCTCCGCCATCTGTACAATAAAATAATTAAAATGGAGTTAATTATTACCAATTACGCAAAATAAAACTTAAATGTAAATAATTAACTATCTGAAAGTAAATAATATCATAAAAATACTGATTTAAATAATCATATCATTACCTTCTCGTTTCTTTTTTAACTTTTTGTAAGTTAGAACTTTAATTGAAGTTGATCAGAAAAGGATATTTAATTAAATATCAGGGAAAATTTAATTTTTAATTGTGGAATTTATTAAAATAAAGAAGGCTTGCAATTTAGTAATCAAATCCAGCAAAACAAATTAGTTAAACTAGTGCTACAGTTTTTTCCAATTATAATTACAAGAATTTTAATTGTTGATTAAATTGCAAAATAGCAATTTCTAGAAAGTGGGCGAAAAGGGCTGAACAGAAAACCTCGTTTCTCATTGCTTGGCATAGCATGCGCCCTCATGCCCATGCGGTTGTTATTGCAAATGCGAAATTGAATGTAGTTTTGCAAAGTTGAGCATGGCCCATGGCTTTGTTCAATTCCATTTTTGGCGTCTTTCATGAAAAACAATTACATAAGGATTTACTGGACCCTCGTTTGAAACTTTTAAGATGGACTCAAGTCCTTTCAATTAGAAAAATTCTTTATTTTTACAATTTTCCTTTGATTAACTAATATCTCTCAATTAGTTTTAGCATTTTATTACTAAAAGGTCCTATGTTTTAATATGTAAATGTAGCTCAGAGTTAACTTCGTCGTCAATTGCAATCCCTATTGATTCTAAGATATTTAAAGACTGGAACAGGAAAAGTGGTCATAAGTTGATCGTTTACAAATACAATTTTATTAAATGGCTTAACACTGCGCGGTTTTTATTAATTGCAGGAAAAATAAAAGGAAAATGCTAACGTGTCGTTTCCCACCCAAAGAGCTTTGACAGAAAAGAGGAAGGGATTAATTCGAGTCTTTTATAAAAACAACGGGTGGCATCTTCTTATAAAAGGTTGGTGAAAAGGGTTGGATTGCTGCGTTTACAATATAACGTATTGAGTTTGTTCAAGATAGCCGAACACGTGTAGTTAACTTTACCCAATCCATATGAACTGTTCAATTTCACTTATTTTAAACCGGGGTTGAGTGCATTTTTAATTATAATTAAAAATTGTTATTAACTTACTAGTAAATAGTTATATGATTTTAAAACATGATTGACATACGAAAGAAGTTTACGGCTTTTTATGGGTCTCATGATGAATTCAAACAGTTTGTATTTTAGGAAAAGGGAAACTTGAGATTAATTCATGGCTTTTATTACATCATATCATTATTATTAAAAATATACAAACGACAGAAATATTTATTTGTTACAACTATTCATTATATATTGTTACTGGATAAACCGTCATTTATTACATCAAAGTCAGTCTTAAAATTCGTATCAATCAAAGATTACAAAAAGATTAAATAGTCAGTTGAATTAATTGAAGTCTAAATTAAAATACTAAGGCTTGGTTTCTTTCATACAAATCAATAATCATATTCGGCAAGAGGACTAGCACCAACATTACGGAATAGCTTTGAAAAAAATAAAGAAATAAAAATAATTAAAAATTAATCAATGATGCTTATAGACAAAGGATTTCATTATTGTTCAGACTTACCAACTTGCTTATTACTCTGCTTATGATTGTCATCAGCACTTGAAGAGTCTGAGCCGGATTCTGAATCAGAAGAATCGGAAGATGAACTATCATCAGAGGAAAGTTTGACTCCACTTTCACAACCAGTTTCCAGTCTCTTCTTTTTTCCTTTTTGCTTCATTGACTTCTTCATTTTAATCAAAACCTGGATCTCATCTTCCTCTTCGAACAAGAGACAATCTTTGGAACTTGCATCGTGACCAAAAAGTCCACATTTCTTGCATTTTATCTTTTTCTCTTTCTTCATGCTATTCCTAAACTTTCCTATTGCCTTTTTTCTTTCAGCATCATTCGGAAAGTATTCTTTTTGTAATTTTAACTTTAATCTGAGCTTCTCAATGCGGTACTTCATCTCTTCCTCCTCTTCTTCTTTCTTCTGTTGTTTCTTTAGTTCTTCAACTTTCCTCAACGCTTTTTGTAGTCTGATTTGTCGATCCAGTTTCTCACTTTGTCTTCCAACTTGGGAGAAGTTCTTGATGAATTTTTGATCCTTCTCGGCTCTCAGTTTAAGATACATATGAATCACTGCTGGGTCACGAACAATCTGTTCCTTTTTCACTTCTTGTCCATCAGACAGTCCAACCGTGCGAGTCAATTTTAAAAATTTCTTTCTAGAGGAAGTGTTTAGAAATTTTGTCAAAGCTTCCTCTGCTGCTTTTTTATCTTCCGTTGCTCTTTTATCCATCTCTGATTGTCTAACCTTTGCCTCATGTTTCTTCTTAATAGGTGGAAGAGGAGGAGGGGGAACAACAGTCTTAGTATTAGGGTTCAGCATATCAATAAGCTCAAGTCGTTCCTTTTCTTCTTGATCAAACTCATTCTCTCGATCGCTTTTCTGCTTAGTAGTGGCTTTCTCTCCAAGTACTGGAACCTCCGTTTCATATCCTATCATCAATTCAAGTTGCTTTCCCAAACTCTGCAAATCGTTTGGGTTTTCTTCGTAATCACTCTCCTCACTGTCACCGTCGGTACTGTCTGGAGGCTTGCATGAACCCAGAACCTTGTTTTGAAGTTCAAATGTACGCTGAAATTCCTTTTTAAACTTTTCTTCATTAAAAACTGAAGCCCGCTTTTTCTTCCACTTGCGGTATATCTCAGACACTGCACTACATTTCACGCCAATTTGAATTTTAAGCAAGGACAAAGTTTCCAGAAGGTCCCTCACTTGTTCAGTTCCTAATCTCTTCAGTTCTTTCGTAGGAAGGCCCATTTTAGTCAACAGGGACTGTCCTTTCTGTGTCTTCAAAGTGGAAAGCTCCAAATTAGTTCCATACAGAACATGCGAAGTCTTCTTTTTAACATGAAGCCTTTCCTTTTCTCTTTGAACTCCCTGAATTCCTTCTGATTTTTGACTAGGCATTGGTACATGAACAAACGAAAATCCTTCTCCACATCCTGTTGGGTCTGCCATTCCATTAACTTCCAAGAGACATTTCCCATCAATAGCGTCCAGAAACGCTGATGTTGTATTCCATGGAGCTGCCAAAAGTTCATTTCTAAGTCTTTCGTTTTCCATTTGCTCCTTTGTTAGAGTTGCTACACCCTCAATATCAAATGTATCTTTGAGGCGCTGTTCACATGCCAACATTGAAGTGAAAGCACAGTACTGTTCTGGTGAGAATACTTTATCCAAATTCTGTTCATCAGGAAGAGAAAAGCCTCTTCTTATCTGCATCATATCCTCATTAGTTTTCTGTGACCTTCCAAACTCTACAACGGCTAACAAGATCTCTTTCAGATATCTTTCAGTCAATTCTGGAAAGCTTTTTAGCAGCTTATATACAGGAACCATTGATTCTAGATTTTTTCGAGATTTCGAAAGTCGTGAACCTTCTTTGCTCAATTCACAAATGGCCCAAGCCTTTATTAGATCTTGAAGAGCCTGTCTTGCAAATTTTGAGCCAGGTTTAGGTACTTTAACGAGAGGAAATTGTTGGCCAGCAGTAAACAAATGTTTAACATCGCCTCTTATCATCAAACATTTTGCGTTGATAACAACGAGGAAATCCGTTTCTGGAAAGGAATTTCGATACACAGGTGTGATGGACATATTATTTTCCAAACTAGACAGGCTTTCTCCTTCCTCCAATTTGGCCAGGTAGTGTAAAGGCAGTTCTTTTATTCGTTTGCACTCTCCAATTTCAAAATCGGCTGTGAGCTGTGGTTTCCTGAACGGGTCCTTATTGATTACATAATTCGTTATCCTTGACGCCATACCAATTTGGCTTAAAAGCGGAGGATATTCTTCTGAATATTCTATCAGTACCACTTCTCCATCCCTTCCAGAAGTATCAATAGCGCTGTCAATTCCTATCCATCCATGTTTCTTCTGGAGCTCTTCCCGCTGCTTGGCCTTTTGTTGAATTCGTTTAGTAAGCGAAAAAAATCGGTGACGTTTCCCTCGTAAAGTTGGGACCGGGAACTGTTTTTTAGTGGCTAAACTGGGACGATGGAAAACACGGAGATCCTGTTCAGTCCATGGAACTTTTATGAATGGAGGTTTAAATTCTCGTACTGGCTTAGCATGAATGACAGTACTATTTTCAAAAGAGCTTCTGGCTGGCGTCTTCTGTTCATAATACTGATCGTTGCTGATATTGTAAAAGTTTTGGTCAGTTGGAGAGGGCAGCTTGACTATCTGCTTTTGAGTTGGAACAAGGACCTCAGCTTTCTGATTGTTGCTAATATCGGTTTCAATTGTTCGCAAATCCTCTTCATACAATTCTGGGTCCCATATTACCCGGTTTTCCAAATACAAATAATCTTCATCTTCATCTAGTTCATCTCCAAAAGGCAGTCCCATGTTTTGATAAAATGCGTTTGATGTTTCTTCCTTTTGATTCTCCTCCTCAATCTTCTCCCTCTCAATATCTTCAATAGCTGCGAATTGATCAAATTAAAACTGTCGTTAATCATCAATAACTTAAAACTCTATCTCTACTTACTACTACTACTGCTTACCCATAATCTCTTCGAGAGATTCAATAGCTGTAGATAATTGTTGTTCATTGTTGCATACAATTGACACCGGAACACCAATTTGGCCAGGTTCATTTTCCTTTGCTCCATCATACTCGTCAGCTGCTGCTCTACCGGCTGCTTTAAATTCCGCTACTTCTTCGGATAACCTCTTTCTGAAAGTACCATTAGAGTGAGATGCTCGAGGTGGGTTTTCGCAATTTATAATCTTGGGCTTTGCTTTAACTAAAATAGCTTGTTCCGTTGAATTTAGAGAAGCACTTGATCCCTCACCCTCTGCATTTTTAACAGCCTCAGCGGAAATTTCCTTGTTAATCTTCTGGTTTCCTCTCAAAACCCTTGGCTGTTTGGGTGGTGTTGGTCCTGCGGAAGTATCTATAGAGACAAATAGAAAGATTGTTTGATTAACTCGTTTGGCGAAAACCTTAACAAAATAGCCTCCTTCCATCTTACATAAACTGCAGCGCTTAACTAAACACAATACAATCAACTAAAACAATTTTAACTTACTTCTTCCTCTTGGCCGCAACATCATCTTGATTGCTTAATCCAATTAACTGTCCATTCCTCAGTTTTTTACCCCAAAACTCCACAATTACTTTAATCATTCAAATCGAACTTAATATGTACCCAAGTAGTTAATAATCCAATAATTAAAAATAAAAGTGGTTTAATTAGTCAAAAAGTTAAAATAAAATTAAGTTCTGTAAAAGTTCTGCTTTGTTTACATGTTCAGTCTTTTCAAGGACACGGGGCATACCGAAACGCACTAAAAATAGAGCAGAACAAGAAAAAACATTGCCAGACATTCTGGTACAAATCCGAATTCGCAAATCCCTATCCCGTCTATGTATAAAACGTCGCCTTTACTTCTCCTGTTCCAGCCAATCCTGTTGTTCCTCCTATCCCATGTATGCATTTGTAAACCGTATTTCCTGCAGTAGAGCCTCTTACTTTTACCAAATAGCCGGGACCACCCACACCCGCCGTTTAAAAAAGTTGAGTTTTTAATCAAATTAATACGGTAGTTACCATTGTACAATACACGCACTTTCAATGTTTTTAACGCATTTTTGTAACCTTCACCATTCACCGCAGCCTATGAATGCGAAGGTGAAGATGGCGTAAAACTTTTGATGCTTTGTTTCTATGAAAATGAAAAAAATATTTAATGGCAAGATTTTAATGATTACAAAAAATCGTATAATTAAGGTTTTTAATTAAAATCTAGTCAATTAAATTTTAATTAATTTTAAAAATATGCCAAAGGATACAGAACTAATCATAGAAAACTTATGACTAAAAAGCTATTACGCAACAAAATTGACCTTTGTTTTATTACTAAAATATCTTTGGATTACAAGGGTTTCCTTAAATTTTAATCAAACATGGAGGATAATGGGTGTATTAGCGCTATATTCAAAGGGGTTGAGACTTAAGCCTTAAGGGTCTCTCTTTGTCCTTTATAAAGGGTCTTAAGAATAAAAGGATTTTCCTTTTCTTGAAATATTTGTTCCTGTTTTCTACAATCCTTTACATAACACCTTCTCTTCTTTACTCAACATGGCGGCGGCGTAATTGCGTAAATTTACAGGTAATTAAGGCATATTCGGTCCTTAAGGGTTTATGAACTGGGGAGAATCGAGACAATCTAATAGTAAGCAATGTTTTTTCCTTGTTAGAAATAAAAATAATCATGCATAATAGCATAATACAATAGTAAACGCTATCCTTACTGTAATTTTTTCTTCAATTACAATTAGCGTTTCATAACTCTCATTACATTGAATTAAATTTGAAACATTTCATTTTCCTTTCCAAAAGAAAAACAATAAATGCAACAAGGTTTCCTGCTAGTAACGCTACAAAAACAACAATCACATTTCCATTCATTTTCGTTCCAATTGGCTGAATGACTGGAGAATCACTTTCACCACTTGACTTATCGTTAGACGTAGATGATGAGAACAGCCACATTCTTCCCCTTCCTAAAGCCCTTTCAGCTTTCACCAAGTCCATCCAAAACTCCCAAAGACCCCCTTCCACGCTACCTTTAATTCTTTGAATAAGATAAGGAGGCACAAGTCCTTTTAGCTCAAAAGCAGTGTAAACATCCGCATAATGTTCTGTTCCGACATGCGCTTTGGTTCCCCGTCTTGTATTTTCCCTTAGCTTCCTGGTTATTGTAGAACAACCGTATTCTGGTGCAATTAAAGCTGTTTTCTCACACAGTCTTATCGTCTTCCCTAACACTTCAATCTCTTTCCATTGCAACTTTCTTTTCCATGTTCTCCTTGGAATGCTAGCATTTAATAGAACAGACTTTACCATTTCTTCGTTTACTTCCGGGTGTAATTTTGTGTGTCTGTATAGATTTCGGATTTGTTTCATGGCTTGACTTTCTAATTGCATTTCTCTTCGTCCTTGCTCATTTACTTGGAGATAAAAGCCTTTCACTTCACTCCAGATTGAGAACTTCCCATTTTTCTCTGAAATTGTATGTCCTGTTATAGATTTATTTACGGAAATTAACTCAGCACCATCCCATTTGTATCCTTTGAAATCAAAATAAGCCATTCTTGTGTAAATTTCAAAGCCGTCTCTAACCAACTCATCTAGTTCCCCGTATGGAATTGGCTTTCTTGGAGAAATCATATTAGAAACGTTTGTATTTCGGTAGTGATTTGCTACAATAAAAGCACCAAACAGAAACGGGCCAATGAGGATTCGTAAACTGTGTATTTTTGCTAATTTGTTAAGAAACGGGTTAGATTGTTCCAGAATTGTTGTATAAGACGCAATCACATAAGTACTAATTGACGATTTCCTTCCATTTTTGTACAAGTCTATTTGACTGGTAATGATAATAAAAAATCCAAAAAATGACAATGACAAAATCCAAAACGAAATATCAAATACAAGCAAGAACTCCTTGAAAGGTAAAGATTCGTATCCTTTTTCATTGCAAGTGATAAAACGAAGGCTGCTGATTTTATCAAGGAAAGAAATTGGAGCATTTTGAGGATTATAACTTATTAGACGATAGGTTTCAAAAATCATTCCACCGCTTTCTCCCTTTTCGGAGGTCTTAATTTGTCCATTTTGACATATCCTTTGCCCACTAGAATCTATTTGTTGAATTGAATAATTCTTCATAATTTCTGTCCAAAGCTGAGCATAAGAATAGCCGAGTTTTTCTGCACCAAATTGGTAAGGAATTGGAAGTAAATGCTTTTTAGGAGCTTGAACATGACATAATTTCAGATGTTCCAGTATATGACTAAATGTGAGTCCCGTATTAATTAACTTGAACTGATTTAGTTCGTTTTTCTCCGCTGGAAAAGCAACCGAACTTATGTATGAGATCGAAGTAAGGTCGTTTATGTTCAGATCAAGTTTCTCTGTATGACCGGAAGGGCTATTTTTGAAAGTCTTTAGTCTAATTATTTTCAAAGAAGTGATTTCTCTCATGGTTACGCTCGCTACAATTAGAACCTCGTGCTGAGTGCGATTATAGTTAGTTCCAAAGTAGACCTTACGCAACCTCATCTCAATCAAACTCTCTGAATGGTGATTAAATAAATTCAGTTGATGCGACATCAAATGACATTCTGCAGTTATTACTATATTTATAGTTGGGAGTGAAGGAGGTAGAGCTTGTTGAAACGAAGCAGAAGCATTGTTATGTATGAATGAGTATCCTTCCGGTAGAATGGTTGGAAATAGATCAATCTTAACTTCACAGTTCCACGGTTTTGCATGTGAAGAATGAAGTAGTAGAGAATCTATTTTGATAGAAGTTTGTACTAAAACTGGATGCTCTAGCTCGGGCAAATTTGCACTTTGAGAGTTTACCACAGAAATTAAGCAGTGTTGTACTCCAAACGGAT
Organism: Lepidocyrtus fimetarius; assembly: GCA_036507315.1. Taxonomy (NCBI): domain Eukaryota; kingdom Metazoa; phylum Arthropoda; class Collembola; order Entomobryomorpha; family Entomobryidae; genus Lepidocyrtus; species Lepidocyrtus fimetarius. Next base: position 26,524 of record JAANSO010000096.1, read on the forward strand.
TCACAATTTTTGACAAGGGAAAGTATAATTTAGTTTTGGGTTTGACAGCATTAGAAACATAAAATATGCAATTGGTTGTACAAAATACTATTAAAAACGGCAAACTTGTAGAAGAAGCTCCCAAAAGTTTGCGAAAAGAAGAGAAGACCTTCATATTTTCTCTTTTTACCCCACTTGATTGTCCCTTTAAGGTACAGTTAAGAACAAAAACATTAAAAGCAATGTCTACAACACATGCCATGTCAATGACCAAATAACTCAGGAGATAAGTACATCCAGAGCCACTGACAGATAATTATAGCCTGGTTCATTTCCTGGATTGTTTTTAAATTATTATTCTCAACGAAAAATTTTAAACTTGCTACAAATTCCAGAGGAAAGCTATTATTATAAAGTTTTATAGACATTTTGATGATATTTTAAAAATAAATTATGCATTTTACTTTTTCCGTAACCCCCTGAGAGCAAAACTAGTTTGACAAGTTAAGTACTTTCAAAGTGGTACGTGGTTTCCGCCTTTCATTCAAAAGTAAAAGTATATACTTTTCAGTCGAATAATAACTGAATAGAATCATGAGATAACAATAATTGCCGAAATTTAAAGTTTAGGATTAGGATTAAAAACTCCAAGAGTAAACACAAAATAAACGTATTCAATCCAATCATTATAAAACGGTAATCCGTTGTAAATATTTAGTCGTACTTAATTATTAATAGTAAAACTAGATTATATTATCTAATTTAAAAATAAACAACATTCATATTTGCTTTAATCTTCAATGATAAATCATCACGGTCAACGGTATTACAAAGCAATGGATTTCATTCATTGAACATCCCATGCTAAACGAATGTTAAATAGTGAGTTGTATATCTGAAAATAGTGACCTTGGAATTCTTGTATTATCTTCATGCTATTTTTCTATCAATGCAATGGTGGCACAAACTAAATATTACTTCGATTCTTTTCTCAAAAATTTTTTTAGGTACTTGACTCGCCTAAAATATCCAGAATTCATAGTCAATGTAATAGAATGGTGTGTGTATTCGTCAAAAATCCTCTCAATTATGATACGAAACAAATCGTTTTATGCAAAATATCAATTTTGAGACAATCGGTAATTCCTTCTTTATCGTAACGCGACAATGATAAAATGCATAGAAAAACTCGAAAATCAAAAAGAAGAAATTTGCACATTATTTAAATCTTTCAGTATTTGACAATATTCTTGAAGAGTATTAACAATTAAAGAGAATGTATTATTTTTCTTTGTTCAGAGAAAAGACCTTTTCTATGTTCTTTGTTAATCTTCAAGAGTTTTGTTAGAAATAGATGCCTACATAAAGAAACACAACTTACACAAAGAACTATTCATACGTATAATTTGTATTTAAAAAGCAAATTAGAGTAGTAGATACAACACATACATGATTGGTAGTACACAATTCCGTAATAGACATTGTACTTGGTATAAAAGCAACTATTTTTCCCCTAGGAAGTTTATTTCGTAACGGAAAAATTACTGAAGTATACGAAAAGCGATTTAATTTTCACTCGGGTAATAGTCAGCCAGTGAATCTCAATTAAAAGCACATTTGACGCCAACTTTCTTAGATCGAAAAATCCTTCTGCATAAATAAAAATCAAAAATAATTAAAAATGGGGGGTTACGGAAAGCGGAATCGGAATCAAAAGAAATCTGTACTTATTGGGACTGATGATGATAATACTGAGAAACTTGGTAAAAAGTAAGTTATCCTTTTTTAACTATATGCATGACATAAATATAAATATAATTACTTAAAGATTAAACTATTCTACCATGAATTTCATTAATTAAGAATATTAAATAAGAATGGTTTTTGAATGTGATAAGGGATGGTAGCCTTGAAGGTGTCCAAGTAGGAAGAACCAAAGCCAGGCACTTCAAAAGAACTTCACAAGAAAGAAGAAAGAAAAGAAGATGGTGTAGCTGCTACAAAAGGAACCACTGTGGAACCCACGGGATCTGCTGGAATGACCCCTTCTTCTGATTCTGATAGCTCTTCAGTGACTTCAGATTCTGAAAGTTCCGGGGAAGACAGTCCCCCCGAAGATGAATACGCTGTTGAAAAGATTCTTGACAAGCGGATTAAAAACGGAAAGGTGGAGTATTTGATTAAATGGTATGAATACAATGATAAATACAATAGCTGGGAGCCTGAAGAGCATTGTGAGCACTGCCCCGGGTTGATTCGTGAATATGAGGAAAGACTAAAAGAGAAACAGGCGAAAAAGAAAGGCGACAAAAAGAAGACTGGTAAAAAGAAATTGGCTCAGAAATCTAAGAAAAAGGTATGCATAGCTCAACAGCTTTGGTTTCTTTGAATTAATTAGATTTACAATACTACGATATTTTGTAATTGTTTGTTAAAATGCATTTTAATCTTGATTTTTTATGGAACCTCCAGAACAAGTCTGTTGATGCAGCAGCCGCAGGATCACCATCATCTTCAGACAAATCTGAAACGACATCCACCTCAGTGGCCGTCCTAGAGGAAGAATGTGACGATGATGAAGGGCCAGAAAAAGTTATCGGTGTAACTATGGAAAAGGAGTACTTGATCTTGTTGAGAAACGGTGAAGTGATTGTTGTTCCCTTTCTGGATCATGAAGATAAATATAACGGAGTAATTCTGACCTTCTTCCAGGAGAAATTGAAGGAACAACATGGGTGTAATTTTTAAAAAAGTGGCGAATGAATTCACTGGAATCCAATTTACTGGTCATTTCTTGTCGATTTAAACATGATTATTAAAATGATTATTATTCATTGTAGCCTTATATATATTACGCATTATATTTCTTGCGTATGGTATGATATGGTTACATTGTGGATTTTTATTAGAACGATTTGTTACCACATTTATGATACCGTTAATTTAGAGTATAGTCTTGTCATTTTCAATTATCTAATAAGTTTACATTAGATACAAGTTAAATAGTTTTATATTGTCTAGTTATTATAGTTCATTAAATATGTTTTGAGTGAGTCGCAGGAGAGGATCAAACGTTTAGTCGTTATTATATTAATACAATACATTATTTTTTACAAAGTTGACTCACTAGTAAAATAACTTTTGTAATACACTACCATTGAAAACACAAGAAGTAGTGAATATATAATTAAAATAAATGCTTTATATATCGTTGGAAAAATACTTTCCTTGTTTTCGTTGAATTATTCTTCTATTATGCTGCATTCTATAATTTGCACACCCTACTTTACCTTAATTGCTTGCCTGTGCAAAATTATGCATTTTGACTATTTATTACATTTATGCTATAACGTTTTTCTAACCGCTTTGCATTACATTGCTGATTTTAGTAATAAAATTCAAATGATGTTTTAGTGCATAGTCATCAGAAGTATAAGCAGATTCACTTTTAATTGGAATTTTTTTGGTTCAAGGTGGATAGGGACATTGATTAGGTTTTCATTTATCTCTACAATTGCCTTATTTTATCAACGAATGTCAATTAAATCAGAATGCTTTTCAGTTGATATCGTGGCAAATCACGTCCCCAATGCTTTCTTTAGGAAATACTGTATTAAAATGTTCACGCTTGTTTATGTATCTTTGCTGTAAATCAATTTGATTTGACTGATGATTGACGTTTAGTCTTTTAAGGTTAATATTTTACTGTTTCGGCAAAAGCACAGGTAGAAGATTAATCAGATTCTCGTTAAGCCTAAACGTATTTGTGACAGAACGATTTAACATGTCAATTATTTTGATTGACTTTGTCAGATATTTTGTTCCAAATTTAGGAAATAATGCAGGAGCTTCACTCAGAAAGCTCTTGAGTTTGTTTTTCCTTCCAAAATACTGTCATAATATCCAGCTCTACATAAATCTGAGCTGACCGTTGTCCACCGTTCAGTTCTTCAAAATGAGTCGTAGCATTGTTGCAACTACTGGAATCTTCCTCTTGGTAGCCGTGTCTCTCCTTACCCCGATCCGGGGACAAGGTTACGGCTGCGAGGCAGATGTTGACGATGAGCGGAGAAGAGACTGTCATCCCGAGCCGAATTCGAATGAAGAAGCTTGCAGAGCTCGAGATTGTGTTTGGTGTCCTTCGGATGGTGGTGAAGAAATTCCCTGGTGCTTCCACTATGAAGGGGAAGTATCTTCAACTACTCAAGGCAGCACAACAACTGCTGATCCCTCTGCTCCAACAACTAGTAAAAGCTAATTCTATTACCTTAGTTTTATTGAAATTATTTACATCTAATTTCACATCTGCAGAGCGACCAGGTTTTGGCTGTGATGACGGATACCTTCCACCAGACGAAAGAGTGGACTGCGCCCAATTTGAAGATGACGAGGATCGTTGCAGGGCTAGAAACTGTACTTGGTGCCCAGACGAGCCTGGTGGTCCAATACCTTGGTGTTACATTCCAGGGGTGCCTTCATCTGATGGCTACCTAATGGAAGGGGAACCCATTACTATTGACGGAGGACTCCGTGTCAAGCTTCTCAAAGCATCTTCAAACGGAACCCATACAACCCTGGCAAGGAGAACAAATCGGTGGGAAGGAGAATTTGATTTGCTAACTTTAGACGCATTCTTTCAATCAGATTACCGTCTCCGAGTGAAAATCTACCCAGATACGGAACGTTATGAAGTACCTTTGGAAATAATGAGTCCTTCCGGTGGAAATAATAATCCTTTGTATGAAATTCAATTCTCGAATGATCCACTTTTCTCATTCAAGGTCATTCGTAAATCAAGTGGTGCTGTGCTCTTTGAAAGTGCGCCAACAAAGTTTCTATTTGCTGAGCAGTACCTGACAATGACTTGGACGCCTGAGAGTGAAAATGTTTACGGAATCGGGGAGAATGAGCAGCCCAGCTTTAAACATGATTTTAATAGGGGAACAACCTGGTCCTTGTGGGCAAGAGATCAACCGCCAAACTTTAATGCGAATATGTACGGAGTCCAGCCTTACTACACTGTTCTTGAGAAGGACGGGAATGCACATTCTGTTGCTATTGTGAATAGTAATGCTCAACGTAAGTTTGAAAAATTCAAAAACCTATCAGAAAACTCTGAAAACTTATAAAGAGATGAAAAATTTTTCATAGAATTTACAATGCAGCGAGGTCCATTAATAAAATATATTACCACCGGAGGACTGTTTGATTTCTATTTCTTCCTTGGTCCCACTCCTGAGAACACAGTTCAGCAATGGACAGAATCCGTTGGAAGACCCCCGATTCCTCCTTATTGGGCTCTTGGATTTCAACTATGTCGTTTTGGTTACCAAAAAATTGAAAATATGAAGGCAGCTGTGGACAGAACTGCTGCGGCTGGAATACCTCACGATGTTCAATATGGCGACATTGATATCATGCATAACGCACTAGACTTTACCTACTCTGAAGCTAACTTCCCAGGACTTCCGGAATACGTGAGGGAACTAAAAGGAAGGGGAATTAAATTCATGACGATTTTAGACCCTTGCATAAGCATTGCTGAAGATCCAGCACAGTACAAACCATTGCGTTTAGGGAATGAGATGGATGTTTGGGTGAAGACGGCAAAGGGTGAAAACTCTGTGGGAAAAGTATGGCCAAGAGATCCTGTGTATTTCCCAGATTATTCCAAGAATGCGACAAAGGAATGGTGGAAGCAGCTTATTAGGGAGTTCCATGATTTATTGGAATATGATGGTTTGTGGATTGATATGAACGAGCCGGCGAGTTTCGTGGACGGAGAATTTAACGGTGGATGTGAACAGAATAACTGGAATAACCCTCCACATGTGCCCCCAATCAGTGGAGGATTCCTGGCTAAGTCAACGATCTGCGCAGATACTGTTCAGGAGGCTGGAAGACACTACGATGTCCACAGTCTTTATGGATGGTTTCAGTCGGAGCCTACTTTGACGTAATTATCATAATTCGCTATGAAATAAAAACTGGTTGGTTTAATGAGCAAACGCTAAAACATTATAAATTTAACAGGGGAACAAGAGAAGGAACAGGAAAGCGAGCATTGGTCCTGTCCCGATCTACCTTTTTGGGCTCTGGCCGTTGGGTAGCTCACTGGCTTGGAGATAACTGGTCCCGTTGGAGCAATCTCCATTTCTCCATCATTGGAATGCTTCAATATAATCAATTTGGCATCCCATTTGTAGGCGCAGATATTTGCGGATTCCTTGAAAACAGCAATGCGGAAATGTGTCAACGTTGGCAAGAGCTTGGAGCCTTTTATCCTTTTGCAAGAAACCATAATGTGGACACTGCCATAGACCAAGATCCAGCGATTTGGGGACCTGCTGTGGCAGAATCCACAAAAAATACATTGCTCATTCGCTACACCCTTCTTCCTTATCTCTACACCTTATTCTATCATTCTTACGTGAACGGTGGCACCGTTGCCAGACCTCTTTGGCATGAGTTTCCAAATGACCAAGTTGCTACCGGAGTGGACACTCAATTCATGTGGGGATCTGGTCTCCTCATCTCCCCAGTTTTAGCTGAAGGAGCAACACAAGTGGACGTTTACTTTCCTAATGCCCGCTTCTACAATTATTTTGATGGAAGTGAGGAGTCCAGCAAAGGAGAAAGTGTCAATATTCCAACTCCTCTTGATAAAATCAATTTGCACGTTAGAGGAGGAAACGTTCTCCCAACGCAAGAACCCGCAATTAATACCCAAATAGCTAGAAATAACCCACTTGGCCTTATTGTCGCCCTTGATGAAGCAGGAGAAGCAGAAGGAAGTCTTTTCTATGATGATGGAGATTCCATCGGAACAACAGAATCTGGACAGTATTATTTTGCGAGGTTTACAGTCGGAGGCAACTCCCTTAACTCCACTGTAGACAGGAATGGATTTGAAGAAATGGGGGAGAAAGTTTTGGATAATGTTCGAGTTTTAGGAGTTGAAGGAAGGGTGAGCGGGGTCACGGTTAATGGACAGAGTCACTCAAGTTTTGAACAACTTCCAAGCGGAGAAGTACAAATTACAAGATTGGGCTTGAATCCCACTCAACCATTTTCTATTTCTTGGAACTGACAATGAATACTATATTATGCATATTGTTTTAGCAGACCAAAATATGTATTTTATGATGATATACGCAATATTTATAGTTGCTATTTAATAAATAAAAAATTGACCACATAAAATTTGCAGTTGTTATAAATACCATCCAAATGTTATTTATTATTTCAATTAATCATAAAGTTCAGAAATTATTTTAAGAAGATCAAAAGCATAAAACAGTATTTTTTAAAATATCTTGCGCGAGTACATAAAATCATCACCTGTCGTACCGTCACACGTCACGGCATAGCCATTTGTAAAACTTTTACATCGCATGTTTTTTACTTTTCTTACAGTTCAATCTAAAGCAACTCATTCAGATTATCTAACTTTATTTACCGTTCCATATCAGTTGTTGCTCTAGACTAGTTCTAAAAGACATCATTTTTCACATAAAATAGTTTTTACTTTCACAGCGCAATCATTTCTTTCTCTTTAGATATTTAATATTAAAATCTTTTTCCTAATAGCAATCTTTATCTTTATCTTTATCTAAATCTTTATTAAATCTAATTTTATATAAAAGTCGTGTACGAAACCCTTCTTCGTTTGCGAGATGGGAGTAATAAACATCTCTTTTGCTGACTTCATAAACTTTTTAAACCTATTTTTTTGCTTATTCTATACAAGTACTATGATTTTAAAACTATTACACATAAACTATAATTCTCATTCAGTTTTTTCTTTAAATTCATTCTTTCGTTAATACAGCGTGCGTTAATAAAAGCCTTTTTCCCTACTAAAATAAGTTTTAATCTTTTCGGTTCATCTATATAAAACCCTATGAAGCAAAGTTAGTGAGATTCGTTAATAAAATTATTCTGAGTAAATGCAATTAATGTAGATTTTTTATATCTAATGACCTTGCAATAATATAAGTTTCATTTAAAAAGTACCTAAGTTTAATAAGTTTTCCTATTCTTCCTCACCTCCAGCATTCATTCTCACTAATTCAACCGCGTTAGGGAGCAGTGTCAAATACTGGTTTGATTTATAACAAATCTCTTTTTCAAAAGAAAAGAGAAAGTTGATATTTGAATCTTCCTTAAGTGACGAAAGTTTATTTTTTTCGCAAAATTTTATGTAGGAAAGCAGCAGAATGGAAGTGAAAACGTTTTTATAATAAACTCAATCAAGACTGAAAAGTATTTAAGAACAAAATTAGAAATAGTTATGACGACGGTTACAAGTTGTTCAAGAGTAGAAAGGAAAAGGCACATCATGCCTAATTTATCATTTTCATTATTTTAACGTAAAATCTCCTACTGACTACAAAAACTCATTGAACGTGTGAAGATCTTTTGAAATCGTTGAAGACAACTTTGAAAAATTGTTTTTTAGTAAATATTTTTAAAAAATCATTTCAACATGCAATTTATTAACTTGGCAACTCCATTCCTGCATTTATCCTTCAATGAAGCAGAAAAATCATGGTTTGACATTATGTAAAAGGTACATTCGTAACCGATGATGCCTGTTTTATAATTATCCACTTAAAGCTAAAGTTATGGCAAAAACTTAGACTAGCACATTTGTATATTGGCACAACAGATTTCATAAGGTAATTGGTTTTAGTGCTGATTACTAACTTTTACAAGCAAATCCTATATGCTGAAAAGTACTTAAGGATCGTATCATTATCAGCAAAGATAAATTGAATCTAAAGAAATTATTCATCTTAAATGTCTTTGTTAATCACATGTGACAATAGCAAAGGCAATCTAATTTCTAATTACGGTATAATTACGAGATTTATGTACGAATAAACAAATTACAAAGGTAACAAATTAGCAATGAAAACATTTAAAAGAGTTTTGCTAAAGTATTTATATTAAACAATGATAGAAAATTATCGAAGGATTTGTCAAAGTCTATTGCCAAGACGTGGTTGAGATGGTGATATGATGGGAGGTTTGCCAATGATTTTATTACTTATCCTTTAATTTTTGATACATGCTTTGGACATAAGTAAACACGCATTTCCAATCGGGTCGTGTTCCCATTGCCACCATGTCTTCTGCAAATTGCATAATAAAAACTAATTATGATAAAAATTACAGATTTTATTGAATAATACGCAAACATTAAATAAAATAGTACTGTACCTGTATCAAGCAAAGGATAAATGTCAGCTTTCTCTCTGAAATGTTTAAAAAACTTTCTTATTGTCTAAATTCCTGTGAAGTATTTTTAAATGCTTTACAGGTTTACTTACTCTGCCATACGGAAAGCCAGATCAAAGTTGTATTTTCGATTTTTTGGATTCAATGAGTTGTAGTCAAAAGCGTCAGGGTAGAAATGATGAATTAAGGCACAAAATGCAAGTCCGTCACTCCAAGAACTTGAAAAGTTGTCAATTTTGACGTTCTGAAATGACAAAAGAATATTTTAATTTTCCGCCTCAATACATCTCATTTTACTGAAACAAACCAAAACAAAAACCAAACCAATCAATTACCCTAAGCAATGATTAACTGTATAAAAATGCTGTGAAGCAAATAGATACAGAAATAGAATACAAGTTTTTACACTTTACAGAAAGGTCAGTAAAAAAGTTGCATGCGAAATATTATGCAATAAGTTCATAAAAGTAGTAAAGAAGGGGTTTAGTATGCAGCAGCAGCACCAGTATAGTGGATTTCATTTGAAATTAACTTTACATTTTGAGCTAGTTTTGTATAAATATCTTGTTCATGGACCGTTGGCACGGGGAAAGTTTTAAGCAAAATATCAATTTTATACATTTGACGACGCGTTAAATTTAACCGTTTACCTTACCTTTGTTCTTTTACAATTTATTTGGTAAAAGCTAAATTGGATAACTTTTTATGAGACTTATAATTTCAATTGTGTTATACATACGAGATTGTGCATGTGTCATAAAATAATAACGATTTAAATAGTTACACGTAATCCTCATGTTCGGCAGTCAATAACAACTTCCACTCTAAAATTATTATAGGTACGGTGTGATAAGTCTATCATACAGGTAGCAAAAATTAGCAGAATTATTAATGAAGGTATATACAAATCGCAAGCAGAACATATATTTAATATGTTTTCACGAACATTTATAATTATTTGCCAAACTACATAAAATTGGATAGCAATTTTTGTACAAAAAGGGGTGTTATGACACATATTGTTTTACTTGTAGCTTTAATTAGATTACATTACACCTCTGCAGTATAAAATACGCTTTTGTTTAAATAATCACTCATCAGCAGACGTTTAAGGAGTTGAAATTCATCACCCTTTCATGGCAGAATTTCAGAATTATTTACAACAACAACTCTGGAAAATTATTTTATGTACAAAAATACAGAGAAAGATTAAAAGGGATTTTCGGTTTTTTAAAGAGAGAAAGAAGTAGTATTATAAGTTAACCTCGTATTCTCGTGTCCGACATTGGCACCAGTAAAGTAGAATTTCTTTTGCACTGCTTGCGCTTGCCTTCAAACCTTCATTTGCGAATTTGAAAAGAGGGGCTCCTGGCTTTTTCCCAGCACTGTATTTAATTATTTTCATAAATATAAAAAATTGGGTTTAAAAAAGCTAATAGTGGGATACTGGGAAGATTTTATTTTAGATTTCTTTTGAAGTCTGAAACTAACTTAGCCTGTTGGTCCATAGCTTTGAATTTATTGATTGGGGTTGCGGGGAGAGCCCTGCTCATTGACTGCATGGAAATAGAGGAAGTGGAAACGCTTTGTATTTTTGTCGTTGTATTCGCGGACATGGAAGAAGTCGAGGATAATGAAGAAGCCGTGGAGCTCATTGAAGAAGAAGAGATGAGTGATGAAGAAGCCTTCATTTCGTTCTGCTCACCTGAAATATATTTAGTAGACGCCTAAAGAAGAAGCTTTTTTTTGACTGGCACAACTACAATTCGAAGACTATTTTGTACAATAACTACTCTTGGGATTGGACAAATTCCTTCATTGTAGCTGTCAGAAAGGATAACTACCTGTTATTAGTAACGGTGAAAGTACGAAAGAGAAAATGTTCTAAAGAAAACAGGATAGAAATATGTTAAAAACGTGAATAGTGGAATAAGCAACTTGCTACCAATCTACGGATATTATTTCTACCAAAGTGTAATTAGAAAACTAATCAACAGAAATAGTTTTTACCGTCTACATTCCATTTGAAAATTAATCAATATAAACGCTATTCTTAAATTTTCGTTGTGACTTTGTTCGTAGTAATGTTTTTTTATCTACTGATTATATAATACTTACATTCAACTGATATCGAAGAACTTGAAGTCTCAGACTTAGAAACAGCGTCAGCACACTTTATAGCTTTTGACTCCGCTGTAAAAACAAAGAAAATCAAATTTCCGCTACCAATCAAAAAAAATCAAAAAATATTCTGTAATCTAAAAAAATCTTTAAAACCCTTCACTCAAAAATGTATTTCTTTCAAAACATGTTTTTTTAGCTTGGTTGGTTATGTTTTGTGTAATTTGTACAGTTTTTTATAATATAAGTAGACATTTTTTAAAACGTGTTTTAAAAGGTTTAACAAAATAATTAGAGCTTGCACGCGTATATGTAGTGATTACGTAAAAATGTAAGTACAAATTAAGATGAAACGAAGCTGACTATACACAACTAATTAAAATTATGTAAAAACTTTCCAAGGATTCTTTCTAAAAACTTGTTTGATTTTGTTAGAAAATTCTCGGAAACTGTCATTGGCACAATGTATCATTCTACTGAAAGTACAAAATGTATTCATTTACAATTTCTTTTATAAGTTCCTGAAGAAATCCTAATTACTGAAAAAAGTGTAATTATGTGACAACTTCAGTTTGAATAGCAAGTATGTCTAGTACACAGTATGTTTTCTGTAGAATTAATAACAAGCTTTAAGTCATTACGTAACTATCCCTCAACGTTTGAAAGCCCAATTTACAAGAAATACAGAAATATGTCAACTTCTGTATTCTTTTAAAATAAAGACATTTATCATCAAATGTATAAAATATACGAGTTCAAATCATTTTTACATTTAAACAGGAAATATTTTTAAAGGGGAAAGACAAATTATCAGAATTATGCAACGGCAAAAATGACGTAGAAAAGTCTATCTTTAAGAAGAATCGTCTCATTTAAAAACTGTTGCTGCTGCAGCAATACCCAAATCCCGGTTGATACTATTATTTGTTATTTTATAAGCAATTTTATATCGCAACACCGAAAACAATGCCAGAACTATATGAAAAAACGCCAAGAAAAACAAATCATAGAATCCTTTGAGTAACTCACAAATTCCATTATTCCAAGCTCTCCGACTCATAAATTATTAATCTATGCAGTCTTCTCACAGTCTTTCACTTTCTAAAAAATACACTGCAGCTGTAGCTACCAGCTATCTCGTCGGCATTAAATTTTTTAAACTATTACGTAATTAAAATAGAGCTACTAATCACCACGACGGGAACTCTACATTACATGTGAACATTAATGGCCAAGTAACGTTTAAAAATACATAAAATAACTATGATTACTAACTGATAAGAAGAGCAGTTGAAGACGCGCTAATACTAGAGGAGATTTTTGAAAACGAGTGTTTTGCTACTAATTTACGTTTAATATGAAAAGAAGATGGGAAGAATGGCAAAAGTGGATAAAATTATGCAAGGGTATGAAATGTAATTGTCTTTGAATAGATTTTAGAACAGTTTTATTTACAGATTAAGAAGAAGAGTGAATATTTGATGTACATTTGACAGTAATAATTAAAATAAAGAGAAAGCGGTTAAAGGAATTGATGTATTAGGAAATGTTAGTGGGTAGGTATTATATGAGAAGTGAGAGACCAATAATATTAGCCGCTGCAACTGCAACTCTCCTTTTCTACTTTTACTACATCATGGCCAGTTTTTCAATAAAGTAAACTATTTTATGCAAAAAGCCCAGCGCGATAAAAACATGATTAGTTTTAGAAATGGCAACATCGAACTGTAATGAACGGTGCTGACAAAAATGTAAAGCTCGCTACTTTTTGTGCTTTGAGTGAAAATGCTGCTGCTAATTTAGTTAAAAAGACCTCATCACTCATAAAAAGACAAAGAAAACGAGATGAGTAGCTCCAACAAAGTGTTCAAGTTTTTTAAAAATCAGTTCATTGTTATTAGGCTCATAGCTCAACAACGTAGCAGCGGCGTCAATTGTTGCAAACTTCAGCGTTTTTTGTTTTTGCTCATTGTTTTTTACTTCAGCGTACCAGACGCCTTAAAAAGGCTTTCAAAAATTGCATCCACGTCGTCCTCATCAGAAAGTGACCTTTGCCGATGCATAATTTTGCTATGGGAAGCACTTTTCCTTAATTTACCTCCATTTATTCCAGAGCCTTGACTCTGTTGCTGCTGCTGTAAAACCTCCTGTTGTTGCTGCCTGAAATAAGCTGCCAATTCCCTTTGTTTCTTATCCGCACTATCGGGGGACATTTGCGCTTCAAATTGCTTAGGAAACGCTAATTTTGTTGATTGCGGGGAAGAAGAGAGTTTAGGACGAAGCTTTGTTGATGGAGGAGCTCCATCTTGGCTTCCGAAAAATAAATTCTTGGCACGGTTAAATATACTGCTTCCAGATGAGGTTCTGTGCAAACTGTCGGGATAGCTCTTTGTAACGGTTTTGGTGGCGGCCGTTGCAGATGCTTTCTGCATAGTTTGTTGTTGTTTTTGCATCAGCGTCATTTGCTGCTGTTGACTTTGCAGGATTTGATTGGTATTCCTTTGTTGCTGTTGTTGAAAAGAAGGTTGTGTTACTATTTTATTTAATGGTTGCGGCTGCTGCATTTTTTCTGTCATTGTTTTAATTGCTCGGTTTGATTTAGAAGCTTCATTAAATCTGGTAGCATCCGTTTCAACTCGTAAGGGCTCAATTCTTGGCGGATTGGCTATTTTCGGAAATTCAGAGAGACTTTTCTGACGAGGGATAATTACTGGTCGTTGCTGTTCCTCAGCAATTTTCGTTGGTGATGATGACGGCAACATTACTGATTGCTGCTGTTGTGTATTCATTACTGGTGATCGACTCACTTCTTTTGTCATAATTGGGATTGAGGAGGATCCCGGAGAAATATGAAGGGTATCTCCAGAAACTGATTTTGCTAATTGCGAAGATGGTGATAGATTTGGTTGAAGATGTCTCATTGGAGAGACAGAGGCAACATCCTGAGCTTGATTTTCTATTGCAGGTGCTGGAGCTTGTGCGAGTTGCGAAGGAGGCATTCCTCTTGCAGGTACACCTGATTGACTTTGAAGATTGATAAAGTTTCGCAAATTTGACCTAGCACTGGACAATCTTGTATTTTCCTCATCATCTTGCAAAGAAGATAACCGGTTGGTTGCCATTGTGGCTCGCTGCTGTTGCGGACCTCTCATCACTTTCGACATCACAGGCGTCAATATCATGCCCTCTTGTCCGGTTGGGGCTTGCTGAGTAGTAACTGGAGCTTGTTGTTCCGTTTCTGAGGGTACTTTTGGCTTATCTTCCTCTATTTTGAGTACTCCTCCTTCGTTATTACTACGTCGGGCAAAGGCAGACCCTTGACTTTGCTGCAATTCAAATTGCTTTTTTGTACTGTTAATACTGTCGCTACTGTACTGAGGCTTTGGAGTTGGTTCTGGCGCGGCAGAAAGTCCTTCAGTTCCAGATGAAATTTTTTGATCCAAGTTTCTCTTAAAGGCTTCATCAAAACTTTGGGTAACTCCAAAAGTCTTTATTGGGGGGCGAACAACCGGAGTGAAGTCTTCTGCAGAACCTCCCATATTACTAAATCCTGGCTTGACTGTCCTAGTTGGGGAAATTTGATTAAACTGAGGCTGCATTTGGGACAAACTGCTCATCTGCTGCGACGGGGCATAAGATGAAGGTGGAGCGGTTACAGGCACGTTTTGGGGCTGAGTAAAAGGAGCGGAGACAGGCTCAAATCTATTTCTGGAAGATTGAATCCTGCTTGAATTATTTTCATCTCGTTTTGTCCAGGGCAAGTTAATCTTATCGTCTTCTTGACGGAGTTGCTGTTGATTTGGTTGGTAATTCTGTACAGGTACGCTTGTTGTAGAGGAAGTATTAGAAACCGTGGCAGGTACAAATGCGGATTTCTTCATAGCTTCCATTGCAGTGGCTGTGGCGTGAACCATGTGCACACCACCAACGCCTGACGATGCGGACGCGCTTGACGGTTTTGAATTCCCAGGTTTGGCTGCAATCTGCTGAGAATTTATAGACTGTTCAGTTGTAGGTAAATTGGGAAAGGATTGGTGAGTTTTGACTGGCGTGGGTCGCCTCACATTAGTCAACTGTCGTTGCTGTGGTTGCTGTTGGTACTGAGGATGATGCTGATAATGCTGCTGCTCATTTAATTTGCTATCAAAGGAGTTGCCTTGGAATAAACTTCTCTTTTGGGAGACCGCCGCAGCATTAGAAACGTTATCGTTAGAAAAGTACACGGGACGATTTCGTGAAGGTTGTCCACTATGATTTATAGCGTTAGTACTCACCGTTTGCTTCATACCCGGAAATATAGTCGAACGATTCTGGGTATGATATGGATGATTTCCTGGTACATTATGTTGTTGCTGTTGCTGCTGGTGGTGATGATGAGTCATTGAAGGAGGTGGAGACCTCCACTGAGGATAGTCTGTTTGTTGCTGTTGTTGATTCTCAAACATGTGAAGTTTATTGCGAACTTGTGGTGGAAGTTTAGACTTCCCTGATGTGGCCCAAACAGGCTTTGAAAAGTTTTCTCTATCTGATCCACTTTGTTTGCCGTGAGATAACGCCATTTCAGAGACGGAGCGAGGTTGCCGTAGAGGTGAAGGGATTGGTGAAGCACTGGGACTAGAGCCTTGACTGCTTGACTCAAAGGACGTCTTCAAATTGGAAAAACGGGAGTTCCACTGGTGATCATTCACTCCCAAGTAAGAAGGCCTCGTAGGACGCCCACTAACCCCAAGAGCGTTATTTTTCTCTAAGAAAGCTAAAAATTTACGATCACCCTCAGTCTTAGGCATAAACGGTTGATGTTGTTGTTGATGATGATGGTGTCTAGTATTATTATTAGATCCTCCACTGTTTCCGCCAAACCCTCCATTTCCACCTACATTACTCTTCATTGTTCTGTAGTTATTTGTGTCAGAGTCTTCTTCATCTTCCATTTCACTGTCGTCGTCATCATCCTCGTTGTTGTTGCTAGAGTGAAGGAGGAGCCCAGGTGGATGCGGAATGTCAATTGTGTTCGCTCTCTTGAGCCTCTTCTTCCTCTCGTTCTTGCTCTTGTAACGAATTGCTCTAGACACAGACGCGGAGGTGGTTTGCTGACCTTCATCGTTTGAAAAGTAGGACGGGACGTTGGTTGAGCTGCTGCTCATTTCTTTCCTTATGTTTCCAATCCCGCCGTTGTTGTAACCATTTCCGCTGTTATTATTGTTGCTACCGCCACCGCCAAGTTGTAAATTCGTCGTGACAGTATTCCCAGCAGTGGTGGTTGTGGCAGCCACGTTTCCTATTCTGGCGATAGAGTTGTGCACATTGTTTCCATCCCCAGAGATGATGCTCCCTCCGCTGACACTAATCCCGTTATTGTTGTTATTAGCTCCGGAAAGGATTTCAGAAGAGTTGTCATTCTTTGTATTTAGAGTAATCGCAATTTGTAGTTGAGGGAATTCAGAAGAGCTGAGCTCTTTTAAAGAAATTTGCACGTTTTCTATTCGCTTCGTTGGGGACTGTTGTTGTTGCTGATGTTGTTGAACAAAGCCCCCAGTTGGGGTTGTCGTATAAGTTATTATATTTGACGTGGAAACCATTGGATCTGCGGCAGAGCTGCTGATGAACCCGTTATTGTTGTTGCTTGAGGTGGAAGTGAAAGGTACTACGGAAGTGGAAGAGGATGACTGATGATGATGACTTGTCTCTGGTCCACTTTCTTCAGTATAACCTGAATCCGCAGATTGATAAAAAGGAGAATATCCTTTGGATTGACTAGTGATTGGTTGATATTGCTGTTGTTGCTGAGGTGGGGACGATAATACTTCGAAACTTTCTCCACTTTTCTCCTGTTGTTGCTGTTGTTTCACTGCATGCGGTGGAGAATAAGGTTTTGGCATTCCCAGTGCAAAATTTCTATCAGGTTTAATCCCAGACTCAAGGAATTGATAAGATGACAAGCTATTTCTCCTTTTCCTCCTATCCTCTTCCTCTGACATCTGCTTTTTGATTGCAGCTTGGTGAATAGCAATTTGAACGGTTTCTTGCGGGGTGAAGAAAGATTTGCTTGGATCATCTTGTGTTGGTGCAGGTGCAGACGAAGTTTTATTATTATCAAGTGAGTAGGTGCGAAACGGTTTAATTTTCAAATTTCCAATCACCCCTCCACCACCCATCAATTGACAGCTATCGTCAATGCTGGCATAAGTCATGCGGCGCTCAGGTGGGGGTTGATAACCTTCATAGAACTTGGTAGCGTGTTTAACAAAAGGGACGAAAGGTCGGGGTATACTTGAAAGCCTCTTTTCCACATCCGTTTGCCAACTCGATGGAATTGGTGTGGTTGGAGTAGACACGCACCTACCACCACCGTTACTTGGCATAATTTCTGAGCTGCTGTTCTGCTCTGTGTTTAAAATGTTATTACTATTTTGGCTCCGAATCTCATCTTGATTTGTAGATGACGATAAAGACGAAGGAGAATGGCCGTGTGGGTAGGGAACAGATGTGGAGGAAGATGAAGAAGGTGCGTTGCTCTTGGTAACACTTTGTGGCTCATGCTCCAAACCAGAGGTAAACATACTTTGTTGCTGGTGATGATGCTGAGACGCCGGAACTGTGCCAACAACTACAGCGTCACTTTCTCTGTAGTTATTTACTACGTTGTTGAGGTTGTTTTCGTTATTATTATGATTGGTGGAAGATGCGGCGTTGTTGTTGAACCCGGTTTCCATCATGTTGCTTCCAAAAGATGACAAGTCTTCCACATTTGAGTAAATAGAAGGTTTATTATAACTGGCCATGTTGGCAGTCGGTTCATTTCCCGACCGAGAGGAAGAGAAGCGGAATCCAGTTGACTCTTCGAATAACCTTCGAGCCTCCGCCAATTCCTCTTGGGTAACCCCAACTGTGTGGGACCTCTGTTGGGAGCGGCGTCTTGCCAAACGGATTTTCCATGGTACTTCGGTTGTCGTCATCCCACCTTCATCTTTTTTAACGTCGTTACTACTATCAATCCCTGTTTTGTTAAAACTTGGCTGAACATTATTGTTATTATGAATATTGTTGTTGCTGCTACCTGTTAAATCCACCATTGTAGAGTCACTATAGCTATTTTGATTTAAATTTGCATAATTTAAAGCTTCCGTTGATGACGAAGGCACAATGGAGGGATTGGGTGGGGAGTATGTGTTTTCATCGATTAAATCATTACTGCTTTGGGAAGATAACCCCATCCCACTCGTCCACAAATTAGAGCTGCTTTTGGTTATGTCGTGGATATGCGGATGTGCCACGTAGCCAATCATGGCTGAAGTCGAGTTTGCTTTCTCTAAACCAATTTTACCTGAATTTTCAATATTTTTATTTTCAAAAGGCTGAACTTTCTCCTCAAGTTCTGATCTTTTCTCCAAAGAATTCGATTCGTTCTTATCAATTTGAGAATCGTTCTGATTTTCAGAAGAACTTAAGGATGATTTAAGTCTATCAATTAACGCAATTAACTCCTTTCCTTTTGAAGGATCAATCCCACTTTCCCCTCCAACACTATTCAACACACTGATTGCAGGATTTCGCCCAGAGAGTTTTGCAAGAGAGTTTGGGTCTTTCATAAGTGAATCACGTAACAAAGTAAGAACTTTATCAACCTGTTGAATCAGTCCGGAGTCGTCATCGTCTTTTTTAGAAACAGCTTCTTCACGCTTTCCTGAAGAAGAGGGAGCGGCAGGATTTTCAGCTTTGGTTAGAAAATGCCCTTTTAAAGTAGAACGCTCACTTGCTACGCTATCCTTCTTTTCTTCAGCAACTTTCGCAGAGAAAATACTCTTCTTTCCTTCATCCGCCGACAGGTCCTTTGTAAATCTGCCCACTAGCCCAACGGGCAAGGACGACACAGGCTCGGAGAACTTTCTCTGTAGTAAATCAAATCTGGGGTTGATGATCGCAGAGACCCTGTCACTTGAAACACTTTTACCAGGTCCAAAAATCCTTCGCTTTTGTTCAAACTGTTGATGATGATGGGAATAATCTTGTGATGAGGAAACGGACGGAAACTCTATTTGATTTTGTTCCTGTTTCGTCGCTTCTTGGCTACTACTAGGAACTGCTTCACCAAAATTACCTTTAAAGCTCGACTCTTTATTACTGTTATGATTTTTGTTTCTATTTCGTTTTAACGAGTTCTTCAATCCTTCGATAAACGAAGAGAACTCGATCCCAGCGTCGTCACACTGACTAGCAAGTTGCAAGTCTGTCGCTGCTGTCTCTGTTGCCGTTGTTGTTCTCCTTTCTTTATCTAATGATGATGATGCCGCCGTAGGTTCAGTATTCGATGAGGAAGCTTCCCTTTCTTCAATTTCTTTCTTTAAGTTAATTCCGTCTGGCGTTATTACACAATCACCGTCATTATCACCAACATTTGCAATGCTTTCGCCGTGGTTATTATTCCCAGAAGCAGACAAATCCTCGCCGGACTCTGTGCCAGAGTCAAAGAGACACTCTTCGCTGTTAGAAGGAGATGATGATGATGAGGAGGTTGATGATGCTGACGAAGAATCGTTTGCAGAGCTACTCCTTTCTTGCCGCTGTTGTTCTTTTTCTTTACAAAGAGCTACTTCAGACGGTCCGCCACACTGTTCACTTCTATTAAGATTATCATCACCTCCAACAAGAACAACACTACCACCAACAACGGCTTCAGTTTCCCTTGTGTAAGGAGAGGATGTTAATGGAGATTCTGAGCCAATATTTTTAACGTTGTTGATTATCCCCCCGAGAAAATTGTTATTAGTGGTCGTGTGCGCAGCAGTTGCTGATGATGTGGAGGGTGATGAGGACGAGCGTTGTAGAAACGTAGAAAGTTTACTCCCATGAGTAACAACACCACTTCCACCACCACCGTCGACCTTATTATTCCTACCACAATTACTATGACTACCTTTTATATTATCTGTTACCGCAGGAATCGTTTGACGGCGGTTGTTGCTGCTATGGTTATGAAAATTATGAGAGTTTGAATAATTAAACTGAGGGTGTTGCTGTTGTGCACTATCATAAATATGCGGGGCGTGATGAGACTGAATGCCCGTTAGATTATGACATGAAAGTGGGACATATGAAGATGATATATTTGCAGAAGCAGAGGTTTGCCCATCATTAGAGAAAGAAGCCCCACCACCTTCACCATCACCGATATTTGTAGCAGAAGAAGATGTGGCAGAAATACAAGACAATGAGCTTTGTAGCTGATCTAATATGAAGGGCATCAACTCACCCGTCACATCCGCAGGGTTTCCACTGCTAGCCCCACCACCACCAGTACTGCTGCTTTCGGAAACGACTGAGGAAGATTTCTGAATTACAATTGGGGTGTGGGATGAGGATGAGAGTTCGGTAATTTCCACGGATCCACCTGTGATATTATACAGACAGTACATAAGTCAGAGCGAGAAAAAAGTTCATTGATATTTCATGGCATGGTTTATCTTTCCTTTTTTCATGTCATTTTTCAAACAAAGTAAAAACTGATTTGTACCAGAGAGAAAAAGTACTTTTTACCACCTCTCGTCAGAAAAAAAGCGGTCAAAAATGTCATGCGATCAATAACATTTTAAAGTGGGTTGCATTTCTTTTTTTGCAGCCGTGAAGAAAGTACTTGTGCAATATTTATTTATACGTATTCCAAATGGAGGTTATTCTCAAACAAGTTGAGCCAACTGACATGCGAGAAGACGATGATGATGAACCCGTCAAAGCAAACTAATTTTTTAAGAGAGTGGTGAAAAAATGTTATATTTTTTACAAGCACTTTTCACATAATAAGATTTTTTCAAAAGGTTTTCGTAAGTAGTTTGTTAGTTTCTTCCACTCTGCCAATTTTTTTCTTTTGAAAGGTATGAAGAAAGAAAGGGGAACATGAAAATGTCACGGAATTCAATGAATGTAATTACGTGTTACGTTCCGGTGGTGTTTACCAACTTTTTAAGTTTTAAGTGGGTTGAATCCTCTTTTTGCAATTTTTCTAACACGTCAAAAAATACGAAAGATGCACATCTGCTGAAGATTGTTTGAATTTAATACATAAATTATGTTGATATGCCTCGTCTTTTAAAATTGGAAAGTATTTACAAAATTGCCACAAAAACATTAGTGTACCTGATAGATTTTTTCGGTAATAATAATCAACCATTTTTGCAATGTTATTTATTTTAACTTACCACGTGATTGGATTCGTTGTTGGGAACTGGACTGCTCTACTTCTCCTTCGCTATTTTCTATCTGTAAATTTATAAAAAAACATTTTATTCCTTGGAATTTACGTCACCATTATTTAATCAAATGTATGCCTAATTAACGGTTAAACAGATTTGTTGAAAATTTTGTTCTTGTTTGATCGAACGATCAACACAATGCAAGTCGTATACTACACGTTTTTATATTTTGCCAGGTACAGAAATTGTAACCTTGCCAGAAAATAAAAAATCGCAATAAAAAACTAGCAATAAATGTAAACCCGTCTCAATAAAAGGTTAATAGGGACACTAGTTGCACCTTAAACCAGCAAAAACAATTTTTACAATTGTTTTATAAAAATTAAACTTTTATTTCAGTTTTTAAACCTTATTTCAATTTCCGAAAAAGTTTTTCATAACCACCCTAGATCAAGATTAGAAGGAAAATGGACAAAAAATAAAAGAAAGGACATATAAAAAGCTTAAAATTCTGAGTTACTAGGATCGAAAGGTTTAAAACACACGTTATATTCTTTGCAGTTGGATCACTTTTTGTGACGCAATACGGTGGAAATTACACAAAGGAAACCAGAGACGAGAAGGATTTTTTTTGTTGAGAAAACAAAACAATAAAAGACGAAAGAAATGTCCTAAATATAGTTATTAGTGTCTTTCTTGTCGTTTCGTGCTTTTATTTATGCAAGGATTTGAATCATCATCAATGGCAGTAGTATTATCATCCTAAAGTTTTAAGATTTTTATATGTGGACTACGTGTTCCTGCAAACTTTTTATTACTAGCTGAACACAGTGAAGCTAGTATAGGTTTGGCTTTGATGGTCTGTCTGTCTGTCCGTCTGTCTGTCCGTCTGTCTGTCCGTCTGTGGGATGCGATAACTCAAAAAAGCCTTAACGGATTTAAACGAAATTTGGCAAGCAAAAGCAATTGGTAAATTGCAAGAAGCCTATTGTTTTTCAGCAATTTTGACCTAACGGTTTGGCCGTTACAAGTGACGGTTACAAAAATTCAAATAGCAAGGTGGTAAAATTTTTGTTGGAATAAACCAAATCAAATACGCTGATTCCAAATATGATATCAGTTTTTGCAAATTGTTGCAAATTTTTGCAGAATTTGCAAAAATGCAAGTAGTATATCATTTTAACCGTATGGTCGTATAGATTAAGAATTCGTTACTAGTTTTGCAAGTTTATATGCAAATTTTTGCAAAAATTGGCAAACAAAGCAAAAATTATTGCAGTAATAATACATACGTTCAGCTAGTCGGTTAATGGTTTTACTACCGTTTATTTTGTATAAACATTAAAAGCATAAAACTAGCGCTTTTCATTTAAATAATCTCCGCACATGTTCCTTTGCTAAAAAACGGTTGGGAAAAGTAAATATCATTCTTTTTAAAACGATTATCATCGGATGATTTCCCTCTGTCTCTATTTATTTATTATTTTGTAATGTGTAATGAAGCGCTCTTGATACTTGATATGGGTCACTGTGCCGCGGTACGGCACATAAAAAACGAATGATTTAAGAGTACAATTGAATACAACTAATTGCTTTTTACTCTGGTATCTACAAAGATTGCGTAATAAAAGATTTACGTCAATATATTCGATGATATTAGCGATCATGGAAAGGATCTTGCGGGTTTCCCCGTCTGAGGTTAAGAAATTCATTTTTTGGACTTTGTAGCGTCCTTCTTTAAAAACTGTTTTATTCATGGGCCTTTTCCAAAAGTAAAATGTATATTTTTTGGCTGTTGAAATGATCAAAACTTTTTTATAAAACAAAAAACGTGAAAAGACAAAGCGGCATTGCAGAAAAGAGTTTCAGCACCGTTGCCATTGCTGTTTTAACGTTTTTTACCATTTGATCACGACGAGTATATTTCATACAAAAAAGTGAAGTGAGTAGGCGTGCAGCCAATGCCAAACATATGCATGCATCAATATAAATTTTATTACAGCGCAAGTAGAAAAAAGCTTTTCCATACAAACGTTCAAATTACATTTTACTTTAATATATTTTTTTCTCTCACTGTCTTTAAAGTGAAGAAGCAACCACCAAAAAGAAAGGGATCATCATCATTTTGCAAAATAAAAAGGAGATGGAGGTGGCAGAATGAAGAATGGCTCTATTCTATATTCCGTGTTCCTTCCTCCCTCAAGTATATATAAAAGCAAGTGCTAAATAACAGTTAAATGGAAAACTAAATTCTGTACTAGTCTTATAATCTGCATGATTTTCCAAAAAAATCCTGCAATGATAGACAGATAATATAAGAGTTCTCTGTTGTTGGGAATAGTGGGAAGAGGATTTACAAGTTTGCTAATAGTTTATACATAAATCTAGTGCAACGCATGAAAATTTCCGTTTCTTACATAACATCATATCCAAACCGTTTTTATTTTCAGCTAAAGATTGAGGTCTGTTGAGACGGTGTTGATACCCCGATGATGTTTA
Source organism: Lepidocyrtus fimetarius (assembly GCA_036507315.1). Taxonomy (NCBI): domain Eukaryota; kingdom Metazoa; phylum Arthropoda; class Collembola; order Entomobryomorpha; family Entomobryidae; genus Lepidocyrtus; species Lepidocyrtus fimetarius. The sequence goes on from JAANSO010000096.1 coordinate 50,553, forward strand.
TATAATTTAGAAAAGGAAACCTTGTGAATAAAAAAGCTCAATATACGTTTCCACTAATTCTTCAACTTAAACAAATTTCCACACAATACGTATTCATATTCAACCATGTGAAATTATACTGCAGCGGAACGAAACATATAGGTATACTGTATAATACTATATCAAACAGTTTTTTCGGTGGTTGCCAGACATTTCGTTTAAAGAAACAGAAAAACGGTTGAAGCATGCCAAAAAAATGAAAGGAAAGACAACTTTAACCTGGACTTGTTTGGTAATGTTTAAAGAAAGAAAAAATTATATCACTGATGATGATGATGATCTTTTCTCCTAATTTCTCTCGCTTTCTGCGTTAACCGTTTTTGAATCAGATACAAAAACGAATGCGAGCAAAGACTTTTGGCATTTGTAGAATAAAAATAAAAGATTTTTTTTTAGATTGCGATGAAGATGGAAGTTTAAAAAAACTTGTGTTTGTATAAGAAATCCAAAAGGATAGGAATAGAAACGGAATTAAACTCTGATTTTATTTAGAAACATTTAAAACATCATTAAAAAGGGATTATGAAAATAAATCATTGAACTATTGCAGTGGATAAGCAAACCTCCCGCTACAAAACCTTCATTTATTTCTATTCGTAAAACCCAAACTGACGCCGAAGGCAATGCAGTTTAGGCTTTTTATTTAAATGAGTATTTGTTTTTGGAAAACCCAATAAATAAATCAGATTGCATAAATTCTGCAATAAAATGATCATTATACACCGATTTGGCTCACAATCAGAATCTTTAAAACTCAGACTATATGGCTGATCGAGCTCAGATTGTGTAAACTGTTTCGTTATTTTTTGCTCTTAAAATCCGGATAGAAATTGACAGTAACAGATGTTATCTTTCTATTTTCAATCATACAAAAGTTTCCGCTTCAAAAGATTTAAAAACCAACCGGAACAAATTACATGTCGTCTCGTGCTCAAAACACGCTTCATAAAAATTATTTTTTATTTGCTGACAATCTGATGTGTTTAATATTGCACCAAAGGGGATTTCTGCTTTTAAAAAAGTTTCTTTTTTTCATTTTGAAAATTATAAAAATGGTTTTAAAAATAGCGTAAAATAAATTAGACGGGCGGAGTGAAATATATGCATTGGGTTTCTTGCCAAACTAACAAAAGTCATTTCATGTATAAAATTGCTTTGTAACATTTTAAATTAAAAATCTTTTTTGTTAAGCATTTTTTAATGGTGAAGGTCTATGTCACGTAGACACACGAGACACTATGAAGAAACGACATGTTTGTATTAGGATGATATTTTTGGTCATTTTTTGGAATCTTTGTTAGTTAAATGATTGCATTTAAATTCATTGCTTACTAAACCCAAATTAGAGGTTTAGATTTTTTAACATTTTTTCTAGATAAGTAATAATCCACGTAGAAACGTTTTGCAATAGTGGTTTCTGGTTTTTACTATCATAGCCAATTGGTTTGAAATAATCTTAAAGGTTTAAACTTTTGTAATACGCACGCATTGTAAAATATTGACAATTGAGATAAGAACAAAAGAAACAAAAATAGCAAAAACCTACATACAATACAAATAAAAAATAATCTTACCATTTCTTTAATAGTGGGAGAATCCATGTCAGCTTCCACATCCGCCGTTCCACTTTCTCGTTGCTCAAGTGAGGATGACACCGACATGCTCACCTTTGCAATTATAAAAAGAAGCGTGAACAACACGAGGAACCAAATTTTGAGGTTTGAAATGGAGGAGAGTTGTCCAACTATAAATATAGTGGACTCCTCTGCCAACAACGGTTTAAAATGTCAAAAAATGGAAAATCCTTTGTTGAGAAATAGTTAAGTGAGCACGCACAAAACAAAACTGCGCCAACAATAGATAATCATTATTTTTCACAGTTATAGTTTAAATTCTTTTATTCTTGAACTCTTTTATAAATATTTTTCGTTTTTGGGACGAGCCATCGTAAAAATTTATTTTCATTGTTCGTCACTTTTTTCGTTCAAATCTCGCTTTTTCGGAAAAGCTGTATTAGTTCGTATAACTGAGTTCCGTGCGATGGCATTTAAATGATGCTGTTTCGTTTAAGCCACTTTCCCCAAAAATCTTAATTGGGACTTGAAATTACTTATTTTGTTGTATAAATTGTGTACTTAAATTGGAAACAATTTTTTAAACAATCCAAAATTCGCTCTTGGGACAGATTTAATTTGTGTGGATTTATTTTAGTGGTTTCCTGCTTAAATCTGATAAGTAGTAGTAATAAAACGACAACTCGAACCAAATCTAAATAGATTGAGATAGGTAGACAAAAATGACAATTTGAACTGGAGAAAGAACTTTGAAGAAAGTGATAGTTGAAATATTGTTGCTAATAATAATGAATTTGAATACTTTCTCTCAAGTCAAAATGAAAACTGACTTCCGCTGATGATGATGATCTTGAACGGCTTATTTCCCCTTTTTTGTAACCCTTATCCAATATTTTTTCAGATAATGCCAAGCAAACCACAAACAACGCTAATTCTGTCAAGTTTTTAGTCTGATTGGATTCTAAGGAGAAAAAAGAGCATGACGAAGATGACGGTTCTAGCAGTCTTGCATACGAAGATAATGATTTAGTGATATGATTACTCCTCCTGCTCACTCACGGATTTTTCTGGATGCATTTCATAGTAAATATATATAGAAAGTATAATAATAGGATTTCCTTCAAGTTTTGGTTTGACGATATTGCTGATGATGACGAATATGCAGGAAAAACCAGACAAAATTTTATATTTCCCGTTTTTACTATACTGTCCTCCTGTCTATTTTTTAATCTAGTGTGGTGAATAGGCTTATTTATGCCATAAAATATTTACGTAAGGCTGGTGAACTTCCTTTTCTCTTGCTTATCATATAAAAATATTAATAGAATATGAAAAGCAAGCATAAATTACGGAGATTATTCTACCAGCGGAGGAAGACTATGATGGTTATTTTTTAGCCTTTCCTGTTGTTGCCTTTCACTATATTTTTGCACTTGTACTCCTGATGAATACATTTTGGTTATTTTTCAACGTTATCAACCCTTTTTAAAAGTTGTTGAGAAGAAATATAGTTCAAAACTTGCAGTTTGTTCACTTCCGATAATAACAGTAGTTATATAATAACTACGTGGATTTTATTTTTCGTAATTATGGAGGATATACAGATAATAGTGCACTTTATTTTGAAGTTTGAGTTGGCATGATGACATGACATTTCATGAACATCCAAAAAAATATATCACACAAACTACTTAATAATAACACAGGAATAGGAAATGTTATATAGTCATATATGAAAACTTAAATTGGCAATTTGGCATACAAACATCGATTTTTGTACTTGAAGGTAAAAACTAATCTTTTAAAACAAAATTTACGACAGTTTTGCAGCGTTTTTTGCATTTGGGAAATTCCCCATATGAATTAGCAGTTAAAACGGGACAACTGTTCCGTGTATTAATTTAAAGTTTATTTAAAACCTTGAAACTTTATTTATCAATTTCGATATAAAATGAATCTCTCCCTCTTTGAAAAAATCTTGAGGTTTTGCACTTGTCTGCTGGTTTTTTCAAACTAGAATTTAAAAATTTCTGCGTTTTTCAACTCAAATCTTAAAGCCTTAGCCAAACAACTTAAAATCCTACAACTCTTCCACAGGAAAGTAATCAAAACTCGATTCGGTTTGATATTTTTTCTACGAATTTCAATGAACTTGACATAGAGAAGCCGGCAATGATGAAGACAATTCAATTACGTGTCTGTGTGTTGTGATCATCTAGGCATGTAACTGAACCGAGTGATTAAAAAGACAACGACAACAAGTGCAACGTACTGAATGTCGCGATGGATTTCCCTCTTAAAAATCCACAATGTTCATACGTATCCCTCCAATTAAATTGTTTGAAGGTAATGATGAGGTAATGATAAAACGAGTTCCTATCAAATCTTGATGTTTATAATATGGTGGAAAAGAATGTAAAAGTGATTCCATCTAATGGAATGTAATACCATTTGCAATTATTAACTTTTTCTTGAATTTTCACCGTGGAAAGAGTGGTATGGACAAGACATGAATTGTTACGTAACACGATTGCAATTAAATAATTTTTAAATTACTTACCGAGCTAAAAGAACAGAAATTTTCCAAGAAAAATAACTTTTCAGATGAGTTTAATTCCAGAAAAATAAATAGAAGAGAGGATAAGGTCAAAAAGATTTAACTGTTCTGTTCTAAAAGACTGTTCATCCATGTGTTAATTTAATTGCACTTTCAATAAAAACACTCTCATGTAAGTTATTCAAACTTCACAGTTGACAGTAGAATTTAACGAGCTTGCACAATTGGAATTTCAAAACATGTTTGCAATTATGAAGCATTCTTTCACCTTTTTACTTTTCGTGTGTACTTTCCCATTTCACAAAAGTTTTGCATGGGATGATTCACAAAAATAATTTAAAACACGCAAACAATTCATAGAACTATGCTATGTGTACACATCTCAACGTTAAAATTTTCCTAATTAATGTAAAATAGTAAGTTGAAACGTAGAACAGGAAACACACTGGAAAATTTAGCTAATCAGAGCAAGTTTAAATATTTTGTCGGTCAAATAATTTTAATTTGTTTCGTTTTTATCAATTATTAAAGAGTTAAAAGAAGGGACGAAAACATTGACACACACACATCTCAGAATACCTAACAAAGACTGTCTCTCCATACAAAAGTAATTAAAATAATAGTTTAACACAATACATATCAGTTTCTCTTCTCTTCGGAACTTATGAGTCATTCAGTAAAAGGATGAGACAATGCACAAGAAGGAATAATAGTTTTTGAATGGGACATGATTGAAAAATAGAATTGCGGAAGTATTGGAAAAGAAATGGCTGCTGTTTCAAATCATACACTGCCTTCCTCCAATTTAACCAGCAATAGAGAGGTTCGAGTTGGATTTTTACATGTGAATACTCACACACACATTTTTTCAGTGTTTCTCATCCGAATCCGGGAGAGAAGAACCAATTCTCTTCGGCGAACCTCAACTTTTTAAAATACGTAATACCTTAAAGATTTCTCTTCTTCGTCTAAAGATGACTCATATGATTTGTATTGTAATAAAAAAAAGTGTTGTAGAGTGGATTCCACAAGAGAAAACAAGATGCGTATGAACGTGTGTGTGTTCATCGTTAACTTTTTCTTAAAACTTTTTTTACTTATCAACAGATTTCAAATCTTAAATTTAGAAACTCAACTGATAAAACAGATTTTTTGTCGCCATTTTTTCTGATGCGTGTTCAAAGATCCTTACGAATCTGAAGATTGAATGAGCTGGAAGCCATTGCATATGATGCAATAGGAAAATAGACTACCACCCTTTGGAATGTTGCTTGACTATTTAAATTTCATTACAAATCCAGTTCTGTTTTCAACGAAAAAGGTTAAACATACATAAATATAATTGCAACTGTTGTGCATTCATTACCCACAAATAGAAAGGAATTCAACTATGATTATGCAAATAATAAATAATCAGTAAAAAATTCTTGAAGAATTACGCAGCTGCCAAGTCTTCACCATCATACACATTCATAAGAATTCATAGTAAAGCTGTTTTGTAATTGCAATTAAATTATTTCTTATGAAAATTGCTACTATTTAATTCAATTTGAGAATCCTTTCAATGCACCTTATTTAATCATTATAGCAGCACTCTGGAGCAAGCCGCGCCGTCATGTCAGGCTAATTTGTATAAAAGCGGATTCATCTACTTTGAATAGGTTACAATGATGAAAAAGATAAGGATTATGATAATTCTGTGAATCAGTAAGCTTAAAGGAATAAGGAGAGTGCCAAGAGCATTGCAAAAAGGAAGATTTTTACTCTTTATTTCCATGCCATCAGCTCCATCATCATTCTCATTATGTACTGCACATCTGCAAAGATTTAGACACACTCTTCTTTTTTATGAATACGAAACCTTAGACCAACTCTTATATTTTCTTTCTTCCCTGGATTCACTTAAAAGATTTCCTTCTTTCCTATTCCTTTGCTTACATCTCGAGTATAAAAATCCTTTTGCAAAACTCCTTTCCAATACAACTGCAAGCAAGTAATGACTATGCTTATGAGGATGATGACTGCAATGACGAGAGTTGGACTAGGATCCATCCTGGCCCGTTAACAAGGAGCGCTAACAACTCCTTATAAGTCCATACAAGATTGCTGGGAAAGAAAAATCTGCAACAAAAACTCTCCCATTTATAAAAAGGAGTGAAAAATTCTGAAAATTCGAATGTTGTTTTCCTTTTAACAATTTTTTTCTTTTGTATAAAATTGAGCTCTGTTTATGATATAGGATGGATCCTGTTATAAGCAGAAGGAAGCTTTTAGGTTTAACAATAATTTCTTGAGTTATGGCGTGTGGTGATTTCCTTTCTGTGACTGACTCGCATTTCCTCACAAAATAAGGTTTGTTAAGACTGCAAATCTTAAACTCAATTTTGTTTTGTTGGCAATCCATATTTCCCCCTGACATACTTTTCCAGTGTTGAAAATACTGAAAATTGTGTAACAGAAACATAGTTGAATAAAAAGATGAAGCCTAAAGCTGCAACACCGTTCCGCTATCTTTCGTCGTCGGTTGTTTACAATTTTCTAATGATACATCCATGCCTACACATTTCGCGTATTTCTTAACTAATTTTTCCCTATTATTTAGAAACTAGCATTAACCAAATCAGCAATTAATTTCAGAGTTTGTTACAAAAGGTTCAAAAAACGGAAATCAGTTGAAAATATCAAGATAAGAAATAAAAGACCCTATCGGTTATTGACTCTTCCTATTCTGTAACACTTATTTGAATAAGTTCAAAAGAAAATCATGTATTTTTGTAGCTTTAGTAATTATCAAAAAAGAGAAAAAATACGAAAAATCTTGGAAATTGCTAATGGGTAAAATACAACTTGTTTATTTAGCAGATGTGGCTTCTAAAAAATTCGGAAACTGCATACCTCTATAGTTACCTATTACAAGAATTATGTAAACAACTATTTTGAAAGTTTGTTTCTATCCAAACTTAACATCTGGCATGATAACTACAGAGAGTGGCAAAAAGGATAGGTATTAGTTATTCATTGAAGAAGATTGGCATAATTGATTGAAATGGGTGAATGAATTGTGATAGTGAAGCTTCCTAACATTTCATCCATTTTTCTAAAAAGCTAAACAAGAATAGACCATGTCATTTATCGCTTCTTCACTGAACGGTTCACATCTTCGTTAGAAATTGATAATCAGAAGAAGAGACGACAGACGTGTGACGTGTGTAGACGGATATAAATAATATTTTTGAAAAAGCTGTAACAGATTTTCGTTGAAATTTTGAAGACGTCTGTCAATTCTAAGAAGATAATTTTAAGAAAATATACCCACTGGCTCTGGGTCTGTATTGCTACTAAATGGCAAAAAATTGGCAAAAAATCATATTCCTATGAAACAACAGTATCACGTTTAAACTCTAATTGAAGAAGAATAAACAAAGTAAAACTGATTCTTTATTGACGTAACTGCGCATTTGTTAAGGTGAAGAATAACCATTGTGCAAGTCAAAAGTAAAGCGGATTTAAGGATGGATTGATACTGCTTTAAATGTATATTTATCTTTTCCAATGCATTTTCAAATACCCTTGAAAACCGAAATTGCTTTGTTTTCCAAACTATTCCGTTTATTTCTTTTCCCCCATTTTAAAATATATTTCGTCGGAATTGGAATCATTTTGATGTTATGCATCTACCTTTTTACAAGACATAATGAAATATGATAATGGTTTGGATTGCAGAAAATGACAAAAATATTTTTATATCAAGGACTCCGACGCCAATGATTTTTCTCAAATGGTATTTCCTTCCCTGCTTTTCCTACACCGGATATTACATAAAAAGAGTGACATTACCGTGCGTGACAAACATTTTCAAACTTTCTTTTAAAATAAATATTTTTTGACTCAAAAAGGAATTCAAAATAAAAATATTTTCTCGGGGAAAAGAAAGAAGATGAATTCTATTTTACATTTTTCCGTATACCTACCAGGTAAATAGTTTCTCGTTTACTCTGTAAAGTGCAAATAACCGATAAACTAGAAAGAGGGAAACCATTTAAAGAAAAAATTCCTAGCAATTCTCGTTGAAAAAGAAGAACAACCAAAATTCATGTACATATTACTACCACAAAAAAGCTGGGGAAACTGAAGTAGCAGGATTGGATGATTCGAAGAAGGAAAAGAGAACTTAAGTATTTTTGCTAGGGAGGAAATACAGAGTTCTTCCTGTTTAAGTAGGAAGCTCTGTTTTGTAGTTCCAATTTTAGACAATGTAAACAAAATGGAGAAAAGGAACGGTGGTGATGGTTTTGATGCTGCAGTTGATGTTGATGCCATGAAAGAAATTCCAAGGAAAAAAATAAACTGGAAAAAACTGACTGAAGCTAAACAAAAAATAAATTCCAGTCGTAAAAGCAGTTAAACTTGTGAGTTTCACTTTTCCTATTCCGTATTCTTTTTGACTTGGAAGAATGAACAAAAGAGATTGTAAACATGTTCCTTTTTACATATGAATCCTTCTATTACCTCAACCATTTCCCCTTTTTCAACGAGTTCCACCAAATTCAACTTTTATTTGTAGCATTTTCCTTTCTTTTTCATATTAAAGAGTATGCAATGGTTTTCGATTTCAATTCCTTTTTTCTTTAGTCTCTGCTAGAGTGATACTTTACCGTCTCATCGTCTTCATCCAAAATCTATTATGATGAAAGGTGAATTGGTTTGGTGAAAACAAAACAAAAAATTCAACTAGACAACTCCACTTTTTCGTCTTTCTCGTTGATTGCACTGCATACTGAGAAGAATCTAGTTTATACAAAATCCTAGACTGATTTTTCTCTGTATTCAGACGGTTTCCGCACTCGACTTTTACTCTTGTCTATGATTTTATATTATACTAGACGGCCAGAAGATTTTACTCTTTTTCTGCTTTGTATGCTCCTACCGTATCCAATTTTTAACACCTTTCTAACAAAAAAGAAGAGAAAGCTAGGAAGCTAACTTTCACCTAATAATAGTAAGAAAGGAGGAAAATTAAGGTGGAACGCGTGCAGGGGAATCCATCATCAACAACTTAATATATTAGCATTATTCCACGTTTCCCCTTTTCTTCATTTCTTTGAGTTTATTTTCTAACCTGTTTGATTACTCAGATTCTTTGAATGGGTAGACGAAGGAACGTGTTGACGATGATGATGAATCTCACACGAGTAAACATAATCATTATTTTTTGGAATGGGCTGTGTGTTTGAGTTTATTACGTTTCAAGAAAACAAGTGAATATTTTACCCCGTTTCCAATCGAGTTTTCTAGGAAAACCAGTGGATGAAATAATAAATGAGGTTGTTTGTGATCGATTGTTTTTCAACTAAAAATACTTTTTTCCTGTAAACATAATCGACACGTGTTTAATCATTTGAATTGAATGAAAATGGATTTTCCTTTTTTATATAAATGAGTGTATTCGGATTATGTTTTAATGATTACAATTTTGAGATGCATAAATTAAAAAATGTGATTACTTACCTTTTGTGCAATGAGCATGGGTTCAACTGCATTCATGATGACTTGAGCTCCAATGAATTTATTGAGTAGGTTCCTTCCATGATTAGCTTGCATAAAAGAGTCATCCTGTCTGCCTTTGCTAACCACCCCGCCATCGTTAGTATTAAAAGGTTTCATAAGTTCCGCATCCTCTCCCCTCATCCGATCTATCACATCTTCCAGGTTTTGAATTGGGCTTTGATCATTCAAGAAACTTCGTCCACCAGCAGAGGAGGTTGTGGTAGAAGAGGAGGTTATGACGCGAGTCTGTACAACATTTGAAGTGACGGAAACAGTTGACCCATCACTGGACTCAAAATGTCTCTGTTCAGACTTTCTCTGTCTTCTCCCTTGAATCCTTATTTCCCCTTCGTGTCCCCCTCCATCGTCACTCATGACGACGATTGGAGCCCCAGTTTGGAATGACTGGGTTTCCGTGGCGGAAGCAACAGTGGTCCTGGAGCCGTCTTTTCCTACACTTTCAGTAACGGTGAAGGTTGCAGTTGGAGATGTGTTTGATTTGATTGATAAGGGGATTCGACTTGGGCTCTCTGCACGACCTCCACGGCAACTTGTGGTTGTCGTAAGTGTTGTTAATGAAGGGGAGGACTCTCTATCAACGCTTGATCTTAAATCAGACGCCAGAGAGGTTGAACTAGAGCTTTTGCTTACAATGTTACTGTGGTCGCTGTCCTCAAACTTTCTCTGCATTTCCCTCACAGAGGAGCGTCCGACCTTGCCCCGGGAAAATGTTGCTATTGAGCTGGCTGTTGAAGAGGAGGCTGGGGCCTTTGTTGAAGAAGGCGAGTTGGATCTTCCTCTTCTCCAGGATTCGTCATCGTGAGACATTCCTTTATTACTTAATTTCCTTTTCTCATCTGAGCCGGCTGTTGTGGTTGTAGTGGTCCTAGTAACTGTTGTTTCTTCCGCTTCTTCACTTTTTCTCCGACTGCTACTCTCATCTGTATTTCTTTGAATATTTGCTGTGGTTGTATTTGTAGAAGAAGAATCATCCTCTTCTACAGATTCTGGTATCAATACTTCACTTGCTGAGGATTGTTCCTCTTCCCAAATCCCAATTTCGCTGTTTTTACTTGCAGCACTGCTGAATGAAGATGTCTTCTTCAAAATGGATTTTGGGGAGCCGACCCTTTTCCCTTCTACGAGACTGGAAACGTTCCCCCCACCTGACTCTGTCGTAGTTACTACTTCAGTTGTGGTAATTGTCGTTTCAATCTCTTCACCATCTTCCAAATCATCATCATCATCTTCATCTTCCATTTGCTTAGCCAATATGTTTCTTGACAAAGCGCTGCTTATAACTGTCTTCTCTTCTGCTAAATTCCTGTTGTTTTGACTGGTGAAAGTTGATCTTGTGCGGGTAGACGATGAAGAGAAACTTTTATCTTTTTCTGAACTAGTTGCGGACAATCCTCTAACCGGACTCTTGTCTTTTTGTTGCTTTTGTTGTACATCTTCCTCCTCCTCAGTTTTGTTAATTTCCTGTGCCTGCTTCCGCAAAGCTCTCAAGCCGTACATGTCATTCGATCGAAGACTTTGAAGTTTGCTGGTCACTCCGCTGCTAACAGTATGACTTTGTCTTTCTGAATCATCTTGGGATGAAGTTGTGTTCATGTCACTTCCCAACTCTTCCGTTGTCGTGACAGTTGTCGTTGTCGTGGTTGTCTCTTCCACCACTCCCTTTTGGGACTCTGTTCCCTCTGAGCTGGTGTTGTTGCTCTCCTCAGCTTGTTTAATTTTTCGGAGTGCACGCAATCCAAAAAGAGGTTTTCCATCGTCATCAACCGGGCCAATTCCGTAGCTGGAGGTAACCATGTCAGTACTAAGCGTTCTTTCAGTTACTTTTGCTTTTGGAGTTGAAGAAGTTGAATTAAAGGCTGTGGTATTGCGTCGTGTCGTTGAAGCTGATGTTGTAGAAGATGGCTTTACTGGAGAAGTGCGAGTTTGAGCTGGACCAGAAGGTTTGCTTCCCTCTGCAGACTTTTTATCCTTTTCCACAATTGGTTTCGATTGGGGACTGCTACGCAAAGTCTCTTTAGTTTGTTCTGTTACAACAGCAGAGCTAACATCTCTCTGGGATTGATTTATCGGGAGTGTAAGTTTAATCTCGATGGGCTGTCCCAACTCCACTTCTGGAAGTTCAGTATATTTAGTCTCTTGTTTTGCAGTGGAGGTTTCTTCTTTTGATTTAGTGAGGGATGAGGTGGAAGAAGTTGACATTTCTGTCTTTGATGATCTTTTGGTCAACTCTTTAGAACTGTTGCGTCTTGAGTATGAATTTGATTTGGATTGTTTGTTAATTGCTGTAGTAGATGAGGATGATGTTGACGATTCTTCATTTGTTTTATTTACTTTGGCATTTTCTTTCAAATCGTAGGTCTCCTTAATGATTCGTGAAGAGTCAGCTCGATTCACTGGAGCTTTCCTGGGAGAAGGAGAGTTTTCGTTAAGATTGTCCCGCTGTGGAGTAGATCGGTTTGAAGGTGCTTTTGAACTGGGTTCAACCTCTTTTTCAGGTGAAGTCTCTCTACTTGGTTTTCTTTTTGGAATTCTTTCTGTATCGGTTTGTTGGACTGTTGGAGACGCTTCTTTGGCTGCAGCTACGGCTCTCCTCGCTGCAAACACGCTTGGACGGCTGAGAATATCTGCGGCGTACTTTTCCTCCTCTTTTGACATTGTAATTCCTTCAGTGGTACTCGCTTTAGAAGTTAATTTCCTTTCCGGGGTATCGCGAGACTTAGTTTGGCTTAGCTTTCGCGTAGATTCCGTAATTTCAACAGGAATTTCAGACGATGATTTTCTGGAAGTTACGCGTTTTGTTGATGGAAGTGAAGGTGCACTTGAATAGGATTCTTCCGGAGTTTCCCTAATTATTTCTTGGTGGTTCTGACCTACTACTAAAGCGGTAGAAGAGTTGGCAATTTCAATGGTGACTTCCTCCTCTAACACAGCACTTTCCTTTGGAATGACTTTAGGTGGAGAAAGTGATCTTTCCCTTCGCATTCTGCTTGAAATTGGGATCTCACTCCTTTGTGGAGAAGGTGAACGCGAGGATTTCTTTGATTCGGGTGAAGCAGACCTAGATTTTGGTTGAGTAACAACTTTCTGTGAAGAATCCGTTCTTGTCACGGCTCTCCTTACCTTTTCAATATCATATTTGTCATCTTCCAAGTTTCTAGAACTTCGTCGAGATGAATACAGACTTTCGTCTTGCGTAACCACAGCAGAAGTTTCTTCAACAGCGGTGGTAAAAGTTGTAGAAGTTGAAGTAATTGACTTTGAAGCTCTTGTTTGCACGTTGTCAACACCAACGCTGTTCTGTTCATTATTGTTATCTCTTAAGTAGCTTCGGGTGCTTAACAGCTCCGTTGTCTCTGTTGACAGTTTACGTCTTTCTTCGTCAGTTTTTCTATCCGTTTGTTGAGACTCAGTCACCTCATTACTAGTAATGCTGCCGCTGCTAATTCTTGAAACTAATTTTCCCGAATTAGAACGGCTTCCTACAGTCCTCTGTGGACTTGGAGATTTCTCAGGACTTCTGCGGGGCTCAATCCTTTCTGGTTTTGTATCCATAGCTTCACCAATTGGTTTGGGTGGTGGGGAAGATCTTCGCTCTGGTTTAGGTACTGATGGAGAAGAAATTTTTGGTTCTGGGATCTCCTTTTCAGGCGAACCTTGTCCTGGCAATTTCTTCAACTCTTCACTGGACTTTCTCGAGGAAATTTTTTTCTCTTGATTTTCCAACTCTTTAGATGATTTGCGAGAAGATATCCTATTTTGTCTGGCAGCTCTTCGCTCCTCCAACTGCCTGAGTTGTTCAGCAATAATATCATCTGCGGTTTTAGTCACCCTTTCCGGTTTTTGAACTTCTTCTCGTGGAGGTGAAGAAGAAGGAAGTGTCCGTTCAGGTGAGCTCACGTCACTCACACGCTTAACTAAAGTCGCTTTTCTTTTAAGGATGCGAATCCTTGCCCGGATTTTACTCCTTTCGTCATAATCAACAGCTTTTTCAAGAAGGGTTTCTAACTCATCCACATCTTCCATGTCATCCACAGCATTGAGCTCAGCAGTTGACATTCTGTTGGTGTTAATTGGAATTGAAGCTGAAGAAGGAGTTTTGTTAATGCCAGCCATTAACGCTTCAACTTTCTTGTCCAAGTTTGAAGACCTCCGCCTTTCAATAGTTACTGAATTAACGGTTGTACTCCTTTCAGAGGCGTCAGATCTCTCGGGACTTTTACTTGCCCTCTTACAAAGCTTTGGAGACCTTGTCACTAACTCAGTGATTGTTGTGTTTGCATTTGGTTTTGATTGGAATTCTGGCTTAATACTAGCATTTGTATTGGATGACGACCCAATCGTTGTGGTTGTTGTCTGCGAAGAAAACTGTGCTGTGACAGTAGTTTCTTGGGCAAAGGTAGCTGTCTTAGCTTGTCTCATACTTTCCCTCACTACATTAGTCGATTTAAGCTCAGCCAATGGAGTTTGATGATGATTATTTGTAGAAATAATTTCATTATGGATTGTTTGATTATTAGCAAAGTTGGTAGTGGATGAAGTAGACTTCTCCCTATTTTCTAAATTCTTTTGCTCAATCTTCTGCTCTTGGGAGGCTTTCCTTGAAAAAGAGGTTTCCTTTGACGAAGAAAGTTTTGCGGTAACCTCACGAGAGTCTTTCTTCCTTGACTCAATAGCCGATGATGAAGTAGAATCCATTGATTTTTCATTTTTAACTTCTCCAACATTCATCTTTGTTTTCGAGTCTCTTTTCTTTATCGGGACTTGTCTTTCTGGAGAGGAAGATGGTGACGGTGATGAGGTTGATTCATCTTTTCTTGGGTGACTTGATCTACCTTTCTCCACAGACTTTTGCCGAGTTACTTTCCCATTTTCTTTTGGATGTTGTTGAGGAGTTGAGGTAGCTCTCTCTGGGGACTCTCGTGGAGTCTCTGAAGATTTCTTTCTGTTCACAAGGCTCTTCTGCGAGTCAACCCTTTTGCTAGTCGACTTTTGTGTGTCTATTGAAGAGGTTCGGTTAACTTTGGAGGTGGTGGTTGTACTGCTGATGCTGTCCTGTTTAGCCACTGCGGTTTTTGTAGGACGAAGGTAGCTCGGAACAGTTGCGGCTTTCCTTTCAATCAGAGCATCTTCTTTAATAGTGTCCTTATTGTTGGAACTAATGTGTACTTTTTGCTCATTTTCAGAAGTATTTATGAATTTGTCAGTTTCCTTCTTTTCAAATAATTTGTCTTTTTGGACGATGGAGACAACTTCAGAGACGCGTCTTTCCATGGAAACGGCTCGCTCATTTACTTCAGGAACCTTGCAAGTTTGGTATTTTTGTTCTGGGATGAAAGCATCGTCCTTCCCTTCGTCAATCTCATTTAAGGAAGTATTGGATTCGGAAGAAATACTAATGCGCTCACCTCTTGACCTATAATAATGAAATGATAAACCCATATTTTTATTTATTTAAAAACATTATTCTATTTATTTAACACTCAATGTCAATGGAATATAAAGGAACTTGCCTTGCTTCAAAGAGGGCAGCCTTCCTTGATACGGTAAGTTTAGGACTTGTGTTAACTTTGGAACCAAACTCCAGCGAGCTCCTGTCTTTTGCAGCTTCCTGCGCTTTATTTTCAAATAAACTTTTTGCCTTAAGAACGGCTCCTGGACTCTCTAGGTAATTTCCTGATGTTGTAAATCGCTTTGGAGGATTCAAAGGGTTGTCGTCTTCGTCGACTTCATCGTGATCAGCAACAGTATGATGAGCAGGTGCAGTTGAAGCAGTAGAGTTTGTTTTTTGTTGTTCTCGTACCAAAGTGGAAGAACTTTCTCCTGCTATTGTTGTTGTTTTCCTAGTCGGGGAAGTAGAACTCCGTTGGGGCACGCCGCGACGAGCATTACTTGTGGACCTTAATTCCCTTTCTGGGGATGTCTCAGAATCCTTGCGAATAATCTTGTGATTAACCTCAGTTTTTTCCTTTGAACCAGATTTTTGCACAGCAGCTGTGGCCCTTCTCGCAGCAAATACACTTGGTCGACTTAGAATGTCTGCCTCATATTTCTCAGCTTCTGTCATGGCACGAGTAGAAGTAGATTTAGTGCTTTCTTGGCGAATTGTAGATGAGTTTTGGGTAGTAGCAGCAGAAGCCTTAGTAATGCTTCCAGTTACCACACTATTTTCTCGAATTTCATCAGTTTTCTTTGTATCCGAGTCAAAAATTTCTTTTTTCTTCGAAGTCTTTCCTGTAGAACTTGGAGGAATGGGTTTCTTGTTGTTGTTGATGTTGACAGCCGACGTTCCCCTTTTCCCTGGAGAGCCACCTCTGCTCCCATCCTGATTTATATTTGTCGGTGCTGTTGTGTTGCTGGTATTGTCTCGTCTGCGAGAAATAGGGGCTTCCTTTACCTCCCTTTTTGAAGTCTCGTCCGTCTTTGACAGAACATTTTTTCTTGTCTTCTCAACGGTAGCGTTTCTTGACGTTGTGGAAGTAGTTGTGTTCATGGGACGTTTTTCCTTTCCTGTTCTCTCAGGCTGGGTGTCAGCTCCCCGGTTCGGTTTCTTAGATTTTGGAGCTACTGCTGAAGTTGCTGGGGAAGACCTTGTTGTTGTTGAAGTTGTAGGTATTATTTGATCTTCCAAATCATTCTTGTCCAACTTTGCCCCAGGTTTGTCAGCTTCTTTGTTTTCATCTGGATTCTTTCTCAAAATTGGCTTTTCAGATGAACGCTCAGGGCTATGACGATGGCGAGGATGATAAGGATGATTATGATGATCATCTTCTGGGCAAGTTGTTCGCATAATAGTGCGAGTAAAAGGGAGCTCCACGCCACTCTCCATCACATCAACTTTCTCTTTATTATCCGTCGTAGTTGAAGCAGAAGTTCGAATGGTGGTGGTGGTGGAAGTGCTATTCTGACTTGCTTTCTCTCCCAAACTGAATATTTTTTGTGTTCTCTTCACCATACTTTCCTCTTTCGGGATATGCGTGCCATTCATCTTTGGCTGTTGCGGGGAAGACGCTGTTGATGATGCGTTCCCAGGAGGAGCTCCACCACTACTTTCATCAATGGATGCACTCCTCTGTGACAGGTAAGTGTCGAGAATGTCCAACTCTCGCATGATCTTCTCTTCCGTACTTTTCGTTGTTTTTTCTGTCTCGACAGGAGAAGGTTTAGTTCCTGCAGGAGCTGTTGTTGATGTTGTTACCCGAGTTTGACCTGCTTTTGAAGGTGAAGTGGGCTTTTGTTGTGTATTCTGCTGGTTTTTATTTTCTCCAACAACAACCCGAGTTTTTGACGATGTTCGTGTTGGAGTTTTTGTTGGAGCAGAAGAAGTACTCCTGGGCTGTTTTTGTTGTTGTTGTTTTAAATTATCATCTGAAGAAAGTTGCCTTCTTGAAGTTCGACCCTTCGGACTGGACTCTCTTGGTAATTTATTTGCTCTCCGGCAAAGTTTCTCGTGAGTCTCAACTACAACTCCTGCTGGTGATGATGTTGTTTCCTCTCTCTCGTTTCTTCTGACGCTGCTGCCACTTCCGCCAGTAGTCAAAGAAGTAGTGCTTGGTTTAGGACGAGAGGAAGGTGAACGACTTCTTGAACAAGTCGTTGTAGTCCTGCTTGAGTCTGCAGTATTATTAGCTGCGCTACTGCTGGATTTGCTGGTCATCGTTGAGGACTTGGTGGAAGTTGTAGAGGACATTCTTTCGGTCGCTGCTTTGTTATTATTATTTCCTCTAGTCCCTCCTGATGCGGGTGCTGGTGAAACCTTGTTCCTTCCAGATATTGAGCTTGACGAGCTCGTTCTCACGGTCGTCCTTGTTCTCCCACTACTTGACTCTTCTGAAACTCCATTAATTAAATTTGCATCCTTGCTATTCTGCCTACTCCTAATTCTTTTCTCAACACGACTGCTGGCATTGGTGTTTGTGATAGGAGAAGATGATCGGAATTGTGATCGGGTTGCAAAATTACTTTGTGCAGTCGAAGATGACTTTGTAGTCACGTGTGTGGCTGCAGCGGCTGTCTCACGACTTTCACCAGCTGCACCTGTCGTTGTCATCCCACCAATTTCCTTTATCAATACCCTTCCAACCTCCAAATTATCCCCAACCGTGCCACTTACACCACCACTTAATTGATTCTCATTCCGGATAATATGCACATTAGTTTGCATAGGCATCTCCTTTCCTCCAACAGAGCCTGAGGATGATGTAACGGTTCTGGTTGTCGTTGAGGACAAGACCCTTGTCGCTTGATCACCCTTTCCCGGGTTAAACATTGAGGTGTTGCTGCTTTCTCTCACCTCCCTTGAAGAAGTGGTGGTGGTAGAAGATGTCATATGCACAGTGGATGATGAAGACATACTGCTCCTGTTGTTGTTCCGCATGGTTATTGCTGAATTGTAGTCATCAGCTTGCTGAAAGTTTCGACGAAGTGCGGCAACGCTTTTGTTTCCGAATTCTTCCTCTATCTCTACATTATTCCTTTCATTCCTTTCACCACCACCAAATGAAGGGGAAATCCCAACAACAACTTCACCACCGAAATTATTATCATCACTGCTGCTACCTGTCACTGTGGTGGAGTTGGTGGTTGTGGAAGTTGTTGATGTTTGCTTTTGTTTGGAGGAAACCACACCATTTGTCATAGTAGTAGTCTTGCTTTTACTTTGATTGCTGGTGTTCCCTCTTGTTACGGAAATGTCACTATCTACGCTCCCCCTCTTCGACAAAGGTTTCACAAGAATCTCTGTTGTTCCTGTTGTGGAAGCTGTCGTGTTTCTTCGAGGAGAAGAACGCTGTTGACTTTTAATCTCTTGGATTTGACCTGCTCGATTAATTATTCTGGAGGATTTTGTCACATTAGTGATTTCTCCCGCACCGCCACCCCCACCACCGCTTGATGTTTTTGTTGTGGTTGTGACAACGGTGTTGATGACGTTTCCATCCACCGCATCATCGTCATCATCCTTGCTTACTGTTTGTTTAGCATGGATTGTTCTCGACTCCACCACTTCCTGGCCGTCAATTGTGCGGCTTTCAGTCGTTGTCACGGTTCTTTCTCGTGTGCCTTCCATTGAAGAGGTGGAATGAGAATGAGACTCTTCAACTCCGGATGAGGATGTTGGTTTCAAAATGTTTTCTAAAATCCCTTGTCCTTCCCTTCCATAAAATTCTTTGAGTCTTTCTTCTCGTAGTTTATACATTCGGGAGCGGATCTGTCGCTTTGCATCCATATCATCCATGTCTTGCCACTTTAAACGAATTTAAAGAAAATTAATGCTTAAATTTTAAAATTATCACATTAATCCTTTTCGTAATAGCAAATTATACAAGTTTTGTACTTGTTTTCTTCCATTTTACGGATAAATCCCCGCAAATTTAAAAAAGAAGAAAGAAACTAATGTGACGCTTCTTTTTCGTTATTGTTTAGGTAGCACATGAGTTATAGAAAATGTATTCCGCCTTCACATTTCTCACCCGTTCCACTCAGGTAATAAATCTCTTGTGACATTGCATTGTTGCAAATATTTATGCAAAACATTTTCTAAGTTAAACCATCAACCTTTTTTACAAAACGCAACGTGCCCTGTCACATTTTTACCCAAAAACAGCTTTGTTTAGGTAGCACTTTAATATTTCTTCTTTCTTCTTCCCACTTTGTCAGAGATAGGACAAAGAATAGGAGGAATTGTCATATTTTAAAAAAGTGAAGAAGCAAGCCTGACGCAATATTCATAATCAAAATGGTTTTAAAAAGGTAGATAATGCGCGTCATATACCTTTGTTAGTATCTAATTATTTCGTCTTGAAAACTTTTTTCAGTAAAATATGACATTTGTATTTTTAATCCTTATTTCAAACATTTAAATCTTTCCCGTTCTATTTTCCATTCTGCAAAACTTCTATTCAACAAAACTAAAAAATCCGAAGCTATTGTGGATACCATTTTATAATTTTAATACAGAAATGAACACGGCGAGGATTTTTGAGTAATTTTTGGTGTAATGTGGCGTTTGAGCTTGCGTGGGTGTCACAATCAAAAAAAAGGAAATGTAAAGTGATGCCATTTCAATAAATCCTCATTTTTTCTTGCTTACTTAAATAGAAATTACAAGTCAAAAGCCAACAAGTTTAATAAATTTACCGGTGCTTAAAACGCTCCCGCTCTTATCTTCGCCTTCTTAATTCAGACATCTGCTAAAATTATTTTCTCACATATTTAAGTGAAAAATTGATTTTCTTTACCATGTTCAGCTTTTATAAAATAAGATACAAATCAGCTTGCAAAAATGACCTAAACTTTCCAAATTACCCCGTTTGGTTTAAAGAAAACTCTTAGCAATTTAGCAAATCCTTTACCTTAGTTTTTAACCCTTGTTTAGACAAGACATATTTACATAAAAATTGAAATATAAAACAAAAACAAAGCTCTAAAAACGTTTTTAATTTATTTTATTGCTTTATTTTTTAAAAAATATAATTATTTTCTTACTTGGAAACTCCATTAGCCCTCTAATTAACCTGTGTCCTCCTATTTCTAATACATTCTCTTATTGGTTTAAATCTATCATTAAAACATAACGAAATGTGCCCACTCTTTTCCCATCATCTCTCTTTATGAGACAAGCAATAAAATAGATTTATTCATAGGTTTTGAAGGGGTCTTCATCTCTGACATCGTTTTTCACAAAAAATCAACCAACAAAGAAGAAAGACTGATTTCCCTCACATATTTTACTAATGTGCCACAGGATAAAATATTGTTAAGACACGTTTCATCATTTTTGTCCGATGCTCTCGTCGTCGCCATAAAAATACATTTTTACAAGAGATTAGTCGCGGAAAGATGAGTGGGAAGGTAACATTGAAAATGAGTTCCTTCTTAAAACATGAATTGGGAGTATGAATGCGCAGTGGTTGTATGATTTTGGAAGGAAAGTAGAAAGTTTTTATGGGATTTTGTTGGGATATTGAAAAATATGTTTTGAAGTTTCTAGTTGAACATGATATCTACAACACCTAATGATTTCCAATTTGAGAGAGATCTGCTTTGTTATTACTTGGACACTGTTCATGATGGGATGATGAGTGAGCAACATTTCATGCTGTGTTCACTCGGCTGCAACAGATAATACAACAAAGGTAATTATTGTCAATAACGACATTGATTTGGCCCACACATGCTCATTATTATTAGGAGGATGATTGAATTTTTGAGTGGTTTGCTAATATTGCTTATTTGCTCATTTTTACAATTTTCTCTCACTCGTTCTTAGGAAGACTGCAATTGCCAAATACAGAAAAACTTTTACTGCACGGACGATTATTATGGAGATGATGTGTGTTTTGATATATTTTATAAACTTGATCTGATCTGGTAAATTCGTTTTTATTTTCTCAGTGAGATAGGTAAAATTCAACAAACTAATGTAAAAATAGATATTTTGATGTTTAGAATTTCAATTAAGTTTACGATTGTCAGTGTCAGCGTATAATCATTATTTTCAAATTAATAAAAGTATCAAAATATTATCTTGTTTTCTCTCTGGGTTTTTAATTACTTCAAAACTCATTACTAAATAGAATCTACAAAGGTTTAGGACAGGGTATGACCTAAAACCACCCACTTGTTCTTTTACATGACTTGATTTTCACAAATTTTGACAGCTAAGCGGGGAACTAAGGATTTTTTGGAGGAAAATAATAACAATAAATTTTACTTTTCTTCTACTTGTTGGCCATCTCCTTCTTTTCTTTTCTATTTGCTCATTTATTACGCCTTCTATCTCTCTCCCTGCCACGTTCTTGTGATCAAGATGGATAGCTTTATTCATCCCAATCAGCCTAAGGAACAAGACCAAACGTTCTTGTTCTCTGAGGTCATCTCTCAACTACTTTTGCAGAAATGGGAATGCTCCAAAAAAATAAAATACTTTCAAAGTCTCAAAAAAGGCTGATTTAATTATCTGGGTCAACCCGGACAAGTAAAACGTGAAAATAGAAAAATACAAAAATCAAGATTTTTTGTAGTAAAAACTTACCATTTCCCGGAGAAGGTTCTCGTCATGGATGTCATCGTAGTTGCCAGACGTGCTGCTACTGCTTGTGGTAACAATAGTCCTTGATTTGGAGCTGGTCGTGGTCTCTGTAGACGCCATTTTTTCTTCCTTCACTCCATTCACTATCCTGTCCCAAGAACACTTCACAGAATGGTTTTAAATTGCGGTGTATTGTTGCGGCAAGAATCAGTTCTTTTTACATTAATTCTATAAAAAATGAAAATTATTAAATAAATAAAACATTTTTATAAAAAAGTTAAATTACAGCTTCCACTTTACAGCAATGATAATGATCATAAACTGCGTGTTATAAAGTATAAGTTTATTACAAGATTTTTAATTTAATGCAATAAAGGAAGTTTTTCTCTTTGATCCTCTGTTTTGATGTTGATGAATATCCCATTCCCCTTTTATCTCACATTTTAATCTTCCCAACTCCCTCAACCCAGGAGCGAAAGCGCATAAACATGCAATAAAAAACTCAAGGACTCACAGTATTAAAATCTATTTGAAGCCTTTTTGTGGTTTTCAAGCCGCATGATATGCAAAATGAAAAACACAAAAACTATCTCTATTTGTGGAAGTTGCGGAATTAAAAATTGCAAACTTGGTAATACTAATAATGAAGAATTAGCAGTTGACTTTTACTTTCTATCTGCATAAAGACATTTATTATTGTTATATATTATGTAATAGATAACATGACATGAAATGGAACAGATTAGCATCTTCAAATTGCATATTTACAGTTATGGAAATGTAATAATTTTTTATCATTCTAATCACAGTCATTCAGTTTTATTACGAAACTTGGTTGCGAAGAATAATAAGAAATTGTCATTGTTTTAAAAACCAAGTGATGGTGATGACTCAGAGATTAAATTTTCTTGAGATAAATTTAAATTAGCAACAAAGTCTTTTAAAGAGCACATTTTATTTAAGAACAAAATATATTGTGGGATTATGCAATGCAATTAATCATTTAAAATCCGACAAGGCCTTATGGAAAAGAAAAAGCTAAAAAAATATCACTGTGAATTTAAATTGACTTATTTTAATTGCAGATTGTGATGGCCTTTTGCATAATTGTGCAGCTGTGAAATATAACTGGCTCAGCAGAAACAAAGAATGTTTATTGCAATGTCATCATCACTTTATAGTCTATGAATTCATACAAGGCAGTTTTTTGATCTAGTAATCTAGTTACAGATTAAATCCCTTTTCTGCTAACCACAAGAGAAATTAATCGCAAGTCAAAGGCGATCTAAAAGAATACAAGGCTGTAAGTCTATCCTTCCCTGAATCAAATTTCATAATAAAAATAATGCAGGTTCAGTTGTGTCTTTTAAGTCTTTGCAAAATTGATAATTAACAGTTTGATATATATTTTCTAAAGTAAGTATTAATGAAGTGGTAAGTAGTATGTCAAGGTTCAAATTTGCTACATTCAATATTATACCAGTAGCGGAAAAACAAGTTAAATTGTGGATAATTTTTGCGCGGGTTGATTCATATACGTAAGTCCCAAGAAATTTAGATAAAAATCAGCCATAAATCTTTAAGTTTTGCAGGCATGAAATTAACGAACATTTCTGAACTATAATTAAATGCCACATGTGTGGATTCATTGATTCCATGAAGACAATAGCTTGTAAAATTATGGAATGATTAGCTTTTATCTGGAATCAGCAACCTCCAGTAATAGTGTAGGACTACTCCAAACAAAACTGTCTCAAGTTACCCCGTTCTACTTGCAAATTTTACTTTTGGAGTGAAATAAACCTTAAAATTATGTTTGACAATATAACCTGTTTAATGAACCTTTCGTGTATTGCATAGCATTTTTCATTTTTGCTTTAGTTCCTTTTATAAAAGATAGTCCCTTTATGGAATTAGACTGCAAAGATTTCATTTTTCTGTGAAAGGATAAAAAGCTTTTTAAACAAGCAGAATAAGCTGGCAAAGGAATTTAAAAAACAAGATTATCTTCTTCCATCTACATTTTTTTCAATTTGTTGTCACAAAATATGGTAGGTTTGACTAATGGTGATAATTAAATTGCCATGCAAGCAACAAAAAGAAATCTAGTTGGACAGAATTCAATCCTTCTAGATTTGTTTGGTAAACGAAACCGCAACATTTGTATTTTTTCTTGTAAAAAGAACGTGAGACAAGGATTACATTTACAATGTTCAGACACTTTCTAAGCTATGCAGCAGATCCATGTAATAACTTTTCATAAACCGTGTCATTTTCTTTCCCTTCAAAGTCTTTGCCTTGTCTATTTGATATAATTTTTATCAGTGCTACTGCAGAATAAAAAAGTAGAGAACGTGATGATAACTGAAACCAGTTGAAAGTGTTTTATTTACGAGGTTTTAAAAGTTTTGGCAAAGAATCAATTTTCCTCAGTATTAGACAGTTTATTATTAGTAAAGAAAAATCAAACTCAAATATGGTCAAGTGATAACAAGTGATTGCTTTAAAATTGATTTAATATCGAAATTCAAGGAATAGTAATTTTCCTTATCAATTGCATATTAAATAGTAGATAAATTGTTCCATAAGTAAAAAATGGAATAAATTTTTGCAAGAAATAAAGCCAGCCCTTCAAACGTGATATTTGAGGACGTCATCCTCGTCTTTCAAACAATTTTTGTTTACCATTTAGGTAATTATTTGACTGCCAACAATTGTCTGAACCACGAGGATGTCAGACGGGGGCCCAAATATCACGTTTGAAAGACAGGCTCATTTCTTTAAGTTTGGAGTAGGCTCAGAATCGAACCCGAAATCTTTCGATATTCAAACCGAAAGCTTGGCCATTAGACCATTTCACCGAATCCATTTTAACTACGAATTTTATTGCAAGTTAAGGCTTTTTTAATTACCAATTGTCAAAGGGGCCTCTCTGTCTACGGTTTTTGCATCATTTTAAAGCATACCAATATCTAAAGCAAATGCTTAGAATATCAATACTAGTCATTTTTATTTTTATTATTTCTTAATCCCTCGGAAATTATTCTCCACTGCATCTTAAGGATCATTAATAATGAATAATAATTTTGCAGTGTGCATTCTCAAGTATAATTCTATCACAATCACTTCCCATAAAAGGATTCAAGCAAATCCGTATGCACTTATCGTTTTTTTACTTAAGCCTAATTTATTGCAAACAAGTTGTTCAATCGAGTACGAGGACAGATTGGTGAAATCATGATGAAGGGGCTCATATTTTGCTAACAGGTACAATATAAAATACTTGTAAATTTTGCTTTTATTTCGTTATTTTCTAAATTATTTACAAACAGTATCAATGGATTATTTTTCAATAGGGATAACAATTGCAAGTATTATGTAACAAATTGCAACTAAATACCCACTAATTTTGAGACATGAGTTCGAAAGGTGCCGAATGTATGAAAATATGTAATCCATTGAATTGCATCCGTTTTGCTGGATTAATTTTATTGCTCTTTAGCAGCAAAGTTACTTGTAAATGAAGAGTGAATGAAATCAACTGCCAAATTTTATGCACAACATTGCTCAAATATGCTACCGTTGCAGATGGAATTAGAGTAGAAAGAGACTGATGATTAAAATGATGAGGCTATGTAAAGAAAAAAAATCATTTGGATTTTTTTGGTCAGATTGCCTTTTATAGGAATGTTAAAGAAAATGCTAAAAGAGGAAAGGTCATCGCTTAAACAGCAACATCAATGTCTTATGCACGTCTTGTGCAAATACTGAGGATACTGATGATAACGACAATGATCACAGAGAGGATGGTAAAAGAAGGTGTATTTCGTATACCTCTGGAGCTAAACTTCTTGCAAGTAATGAGAAAGTACGGCTTAAACATAGAGAAGGAAGGTGTTTCGTTTTTGCTTCAAATATAATGGTTTCCTTATACTGCGAATATTATCTCTAAGTTTTCTTGTAGCCTCCTTGCTAATGATAAGGGTAAATCGCCAAAAAGGTGTTGTTTGTGAAGAAAAATGCGATGGCGCTTAACTTTTTTAGAATTTTCTGTCTTTTCGTCTAATCTTCTTCACCCACGGTTTTATTCAATGAAGAAAGATGATGGAAAAAACACACCACCGCTACTAAAAAATAATAATTTCGTCAAAAACATTCTCTTTTTATATTATCAATTGATATTAAAAATATCAGCCTCTTTCTTGAAGGATGAAATCAGCAGAAAAAAGGTTTTTGTGGAAAATAAATGATTGAGTTAGGTGAGTTTTGACATTTTTGCTTAAAATGTGTTTAACAAATGTCTTGAGCAAATTTTTTATTGAAAGGTAATCATCAACACTTGCCAAAAAAGAAGCAAAAACGGAGAGTGAGAAACTGCAGAAGAGTGAGGGAGAGGAAAATATATTTTATTGATTTGATGATAAAACCACAATCACAATCATACACGATTATCCTAAAAGGAACGAGTCAATCTTCCTTAGAAAAAGAATAAAAATTATTGAAGACTTGGAAGGAGGTGAGCGCATGATTAGAATGTATGCCATTCTATTGATCATCATCGAAGTACAGATGCTGATGATTATGATGAATGATGATGTAATAATGTTTTTGTTTTCTACCTTGTTTGTGTGTGCGTCTGTCCATCCACCGCCTGACATTTGGCGTTTGTTCAGTAAAATAAGGAGATGCACAAAATAATGCAATTTTTGTATGCAATAATGCGTGGAGGTTTAGCCCTTGCAGCAGGATTTTAATAATTGTATATATATTCAAGCTTGCTCATTGAAACTTCCAAAAATTAAATAACATTCTCTTTTAAATCATTTTTCTTGGAATTGGCTCAGCTCGTTTGGATTATTACATTTGTGCGTTGTCAAATGTCAGTTGCTTTGCGAAATAGGAAATAAACAAGCACCAGCAGCACAAAGAGTGGGGAGATGGAAGACATTGTGTAATAATAAGCTTAATATGGATATAACGTAGTATTTTTATATGTGAACTGTTAATTTCGTATAATTTTCTGTTCAATGTCATATCATCCTCAACAGGATCACCATCAAAACATCCTCAGACGAAAACAAGACAGCACAATGACATCCGCTACATGTTATGTAATCAGCAAAGGAATGACAATTATCGAAACGACTTCTTTTAACTGTTTAAACAATTTTTGCTAACATCAATGATAAAGTGTGTGCTGCAGGGAAACATCGTTTTAAATAAAGGGAAACCAAGTCCATTTCATATATTTTTGCAGTACAAAGACCGACACAGAGAAAAACGCACCCGTCATTCACTCATTCAAGATTTCCTTATATACCTAAGATTCACGGAATTTTCACCAACTTTCAGATTTAACCCGGAATATTGGACAACGGAAAGTTAAGCACACATCCATATTTCCACTCGGTAGCTACCCTCACTACTACATTTCTTCACAAGGGAACTTTGCTACTGTCATGCATTATCACCCATGCAATTCACCACTTCACCTTTTCTTAAATACCTAATAATCACCATTATGCGAATTA
>JAANSO010000097.1:0-77619 GCA_036507315.1 Lepidocyrtus fimetarius
TAACATCCGTTCCAAGTTCCACAGTAATCATCAAAAGCAGATTTCCATGATTTGCAGACAAGTCTCCAGTTGAGAACAGATTTCAATTGAGTTGACCTGTTGTCGTAAAAGTACCTCAGCTTAGGCAATTCCATAATGCGCGGAAGAATCAGATCAAAAGCCCACTCTGCCTTTTGGGGCTGTAGCATAGAGTGGAAGGTGACACATGTCTCGCAAAGAGCTTGCTTATCTTCTGATGATAAGTGCTTAAATACATTTAACCAGCACTGAAATACAGAGAAAGTTTATTTTTCCGTTAGTACATACAACATACTAATAATTCAATGATCTAAAATTGTTCATTTTTAGCATGTCTATTCATAAAGCCTTACTTTTTCAACAAGATAGTCTAACGGATCCATGCTTTGATTTAATCGAAGAAATGCTGGATTGCCTATTGTTCTGTAACTGTTCTGTAAAGTTAATGCAAGTGCAAAGTAATATTGACTAATGACATGAAATTACATCAGACAAGACAAAAGTAAAAGGGGTTTCGGGAGATGTGATTAGTTGCAGTTCGCAGTCAATTCGCATTCAACTTTAAAATTGTCAGTTGCTTTTGCTTTTATCTGAAAAATAAAAAGATATGCAAAAACGATGTCCCAACCCAGTTTCGTTGACACTTTTTTAAAACTAGTCATCTACACAGTTTTCTCCATGACGTATCCCCTATAACATTTACTCTAGTAATAATGATGCTTTTTTGCTGATTCGCATGTAGAATTACTTCGGTTTTTATTAAACTTTCTTAAGCATAAGTTAACAAACTTGATATTTAAAAACAAAGACATGAGTTATTGTTCCAAATGCTAATCATTTTCAGGTCTAGTTAGCACGTTCAATATCGCATCTAATTTTATATCCAACTCGCTCATTTTATTATCCATTTTCTGCACGTTGAACTCCAACTTTCTAATACGATCCGAATCATTTGTTTCGATTTCGTCTTTTATAAACATCGGGGATGAAATGAACGAGGTTGTAGATCCTTTTCGAAAGTTGGCCAAGTTCCGTTGCCGAAAACCAGCGTTTTGTTTCCCACCCAGGCGACATTTTCTTGTTATGTATGATGCAGATTTTTTGCACAGCCAGTGTCGAATTGAAGATTTGGATTCGTGGCTTAGATAGTGATAGAACTTTAGATTGTTGGGGAGGATCCCTAATTTGCATCTGCATTAAAAATAAAAATTAACTTTGTTTTCTTCAGTTTTCTTTATTTTTGGCTTACCCTTTGAGTTCTATTGATTGACAAAATGGACCAAAACAAGATCTCAGATGCTTCACTTTCCCTGGTTTCGACACGCAAATATTTCCCCGCATGTATTTCTTTATGAAGTTTGGAACTAGAGATGTAGCTTCAAACAGGGATTTCTCAAGGTATGCAATGTACCGTATTCTACGCTTGATCACGTATATTTCAGCGTTTTTTCTGATGCCCTACAGTAACAAAGACGGTTTAAGATTGTACAGATATTGCGTAATAATATAATTAAGGTGTTACCTGAATGTCGCTGACAGCCAGACCAACAAGTAGATTCATGAGGACTAGTGTGATAAAGATTACGAAGTTGACGTACCAAACTCTCCCTGCAAATCTACGGACTGAGAGTAACATGTCATTTGAAGTGTTGTTCTGTCCGGTTTGGTCTTTCTCGTCTTTGAACAGTTCTTCGTAGTCTAATTCGCCAACCAACATTGTCAGGACTTTTACTAATGCAAGTGGAATGTCTATTGGAGTTGGTTTCTGTAATTTTGACATTTTTGAGAAAACATATGTAATAATTGGTAGTTTTGCGTTAATTTATAATAATGCTAACCTCTATGAAGAGAATTATATATGCCATTGCAAATCCAATGAAGAGAAATGAGTAAATTGTCAAGGATAGGTAAAAGTTGGCGCATATCTGTAAAAAGGAAGAAGAAAGTTAATAACAACTGCATTTAATACAAATATGCAACTCATACCTTTACAAACATTTCTATGTAGATGGCTAGTTGAGGCAGGCGACCAATTTGGACGAATATTTGACACCAGGAAATACCAATTCCGAACTAAATCGCAAGATAGAATATTTAATTAGAAATTTTCCTGTGACAATTATGAATATTTTTAAAAACCTACAGCAGCAACCGGATACAGAAGAGAGTAAATCGGAGAACGTTGATCCCAAGCGATAATCACTGTGAAGATTACCGAAACAAATCCAACTAATTGAAAATAGTTGAAGATGTCTTTTAAATAGTCTCCAATGTCGAACATTGCATGCTGGAATTCTTTCATTAAGATTATAAGAGTTGAGCCGCATACAAATATTGAGAGTATTTTGCTTATTATGTTGATTTCGCATAGTTGATCTGTATAAAATGGAATTTTACTATTGGGAAAGATCTTAATCTTTTAATTAATTTAAGTATTTACCTGGGTTTATGATTTGCGTTGCGTTGAATGTATAAGTCAAGCCGCCATTGTCTTGAACATGAGAACTGATATGGTTTAGACTATTTTGCAAGGTAACGTATAGATCATAAGGACAGTCGAGGAATATTGTGGCACATATGAAAGCAGAGTAGGCAATCAAAACTTTTATCTAAGAAGAAATAAATTCTTAGAACAAATTTTTAATTGATTTAAAATATTCTGGAATACCTGTAGTAGTAAAAACATGTAATAAATTGACTCCAAACTTTTCCATTTTATGTCAGTGAAGACGTTAACAAGTGGGTGTCTAACTATTCCTTTGTAAATTGTGGAATCGTGCTCACTAAAGCTTAAAAGTTCTTTGAGAAATGTCATCTCTTCACTCGCTTCAAAATTGTCGTTAAGCCATTGCTCTGCGGGAAATACTTGGTTTATATTCCCGTTTGGGTTTCCATTCGCGTGAGAATTACATACAATTTGGGAGGGAAGTAGTACCCTGCAAGAGAAGATTAAGTTAATTGTTTTTGTGGCAATATGATACAATTTGAATTTACCCTAGGTCAAAGGTTAATTCGAGGCTGGGATCATGCGTTGACTTGTTTCCGTTCATTTTTACTGCTCGATCTAGTACAGTCTCTATTGCTCCAGGTACCTTCTGAGCTAATACTTCGATTATTGGCCGTCCTTTTCTATAAAACCCAAATTAAACTTAAATTCGCAATTTTATTAATTAATTTTAATTTTTCGTACACTGTTCCAAGGGCTGCGCCATTTTCCAAAAGTGCTTTTGTAAAATCCACAAAGTGATTCTCCGCACAGATGTATAACGGCGTGAGATCATTGGCATTTGGAATGTCTAAGCTTCCCCCGTGAAAAGATACGGTGGCCAAACATCTCGTAGCTTTTCTCAGACAGTCTTCGCAATTACATTCTGGAAAAACCATTTAATTAACAGAACATTAAAGGTAACTGATTTTCATTACGTAATTGTTTTGTGTTTACCTTGAAGCCTCGCAACTAAAAGAAAAATTGGAGTTCTTCCCTCCAAATCCTGCACGTTTGGATCCGCCCCCGCTTCCAATATGAGTTGGGCAATGTCTGGGAATAGTTTAGCGCAGGAGATGTGAAGCACTGTTTGATTCTGGTCATTTCTTTGATTCACAAAAGATCTCAGGCTTGTATCCACCGTTTGGGATATTTCTTTAAGGAAATCTGAAAGGGAGCTTGTGGACCCGTTTTCGACAATGTTGAATAAATTCTTAATGTCTGCAGAACCCATGTTTTTATCTTATCACGCAGTTAATACTGAAGACTTACATGTCCATTTGAGTACCCTTTTTGTTTATAAAGCTACATTTTTCAAGTTAAATAGGAGATAGCCCTACACCACACTTGATGATTTAAATACTGCAATATTTGGCAAATTTCCAAGTATGATTTACATCTTTCAAAATGTGTGTTTGCAAGAGATTTGCCATTTGTCGAAATCTCAAGGAAATTCAATTACAACATGTTTTAAGCAGATACAAACGATATTTCTGCATTGTGTTACCTAATTTTTGCAAATGTAGACATGCCTAGTACATTGCATTGTATTGAACAAATAGTAATTTGCAAAGTTAAGCAAATAAACATAAGTCACAAGCTTTCCTTTAGCATTGTGAACTGATACTGACGAAAAAAACGTAGAGCTATGGACACTATTCCTAAAAAGTTTTTGCTGACCCAAAGAGCGAAAGGTTCAGTCTTGGATCGATATTCAAAGAAAGCAAAAGCAGAACGGTTTTAACATACAAATGTACTAAGGCATGTCATTAAATAATAAATCTTTTTCCGTCAGTTCTTATAACAATACCGCAGTTTATATAAAACAATATGACAGGACTTAGGACTAGCCGCATGTCCAATCAAGTACTTAAATATTTGAAATATTAAATATTTAAGAATTTTGACTAAACTACGACGTTTCCGGTTAGATTTGGCGATTTTGTACTAAATCAATAAGTCATTCTTTAACTTTGAACTTTGTAAAAGATAAAAATTACATTGATCAGAATGATAGGAATTGTGAGCAAAAATAATTGATTTTTCCAAAATATTTTGATTGACGATGTCTCTTAAATAATTATTAACTTTTATCTCATGCTTCAATCAATGTCTGGGATTTTATTGATAAAATTCAGACAATTCGTACAAAATATTTACAGAACTATGATAGTTCAACTATCGACAATAATGAAATAAATAAAAAAGTCCCCATTACAAATGGGATAAATTAATTCAGCCTTTTAGCAAGTATACAGGTTCCAGTAGCCACTTTTCAGCGTTGTCTTCTCCATTGCATTCCAAGGTCCCTAGTGGGGCGGCTTTCCTAATGAGGATTGTTTAAAGATTAGAAATTGCATCAATTACGTAAAATTATACATTTTAACTTACTTCCTTCTATTTAGCCCGAAAAATGAATCGATTCGTTTGCGAACACGCTCGAGCAAGTTAAGTTGTTTGTAGCTGGTTTGTATTAAAAGGGAAATTGTCAAATTATTTGAATTATAGCATTATTATTGAGTAATTACGAGTTTAAAAATTCTTACTCAAAGTTTTTTATGCATTGCTGATTGCCCCAGTTCTTTATTAAAATGTTTCCATCTCCGAAATCCTCTGAAATCCATTTTTGATTTGTGCTGTTGTTAAAAACCTGTAATTACGTAGTTATTTTTAAGATAATTATATGCTTTGCAATTAAAACTTTGATAAGTGAATTACCGTCTGTGTCAAGTTGACAATTGTATTGTCCAATGTGAGTACGACGGTGTCAACTGGTAAGGTTTCTATCGTAGCGTTTATTTTCCCATTGGCCACATATTGCTTCCAATCATAACGTTGCCGTTGTGGAAGTAAAAGAAATTTTTCTGGATTGCTTTTCGGCTTTCCTTTCAAAGAGTTTTCTCCCAGGGCAAGCCACACTTGATTGTCTTGGGCTATCCAGGGATATGTTATTACGTCGGCATCGTGCTTAAATTCTTTCCCTGATACTGTCATAGCCTAAAAGAAATAATTGTAATAATTAACTCGGTAATTAAGTAATTTCTGATAGTACTCACCCTTCCAGTTGCTACGCTTGTGATTGTGTAGAACACCCCATTTTTAAATTCAGTTGAAGGCAGTGCATCAGTATTCAACGCTGCTGTGGCTATGGACAGCACCAACAATACGGAAATAATTGAACCGAGGGCCTTTCCTTTCATTCCGGTTAAATATGTCAGTAGTTCCCCAAATTTAATTTATCCATTTACTTTCCAATTCCACTAGCCCAAAGTGGGAAATTGTTTTCCTGGACACGTGGTTTTGATTAAATGCGTGACCCGATTTCTAGTAACTTCAGGAATAATGCAATCATGTAAGTGAATGCAGCTTACCAACTAATTTGTCTCCTTCGTAAATAAAATTAACGGATCAATACATACTTTGCTCAAACAAGGTTTGCAATTTGCGATTGTGTATTTGCCTTGTTTGGTATTGAAAGCTACACTTTCATGTACTATGACAAGGACAATGTCAATAACGAAGGTAAACTAATTGAATTGCAATTTCGTTCTTTGCAGCTATTGAAAGACAAGCTTCCGTCTGATACTTTCCCTTCGTGTAATTGCTTTCATAAATATTTATCGTCTTAAGACGCACTTAAACATTACAAATTGGTATTAAGAAATACACTATTTTAAGTATTCAAATATCCACTTGCGAGTTAAGTTGATCCACTTGTCCCTTTCAGTTGACAACGAGCACTACACTGATTGCTCAAAGTGGTCGAAAACATGTTCACCTTGCTAATTATTGCAAAGTGGTAAAATATCATTGATGGTACTGTTATTTACTAGAAGGTGATTGATTTTCATGACTTTTAGAGAGTCCCTTTTTGTTGTACAGTATAATCTCTGAGATTGTTAACAATGAAGGTTTAATTTAACGTGTGCCGTAAAAGAAATCATACAGCAAAGATCTATCATACCTCGGCTATATAAAAATTTCATATTCGAAAGCAGCCACTTCCTGTCTTGAAAAGTTGACAGAATGTAGTAGAACTAATGTCTTCTCGCAATGATTTTATCGCTATCCATTCATGGAAAAGCTTTGAGTTTTGAGGCTGTAAAGATTTCATATGAAAAGTTCAAAAATACGATTTCCTGTTTACATGCTTTTTCAAAACTGAAAAGGTGAAGGTGACCCAGAAACACAAAGATGTCCCAGTTGTCACCTGAAAAGCTCAAGGTTTCAGCTTTGTTGCACTTGCTCACTTCACTAACCCCGTCGCTCTGAACAAAGAGCTTTTAAGGCATTGTTACACGTCCCAGAATCATTTCTACTCCTCCCAATCCATAATTTAGCTTTCTGTAGATTCGAACACGATTTCACCTTTCCGCATTTTATCATGGTCTATTAATTTCACATTGCTGTGAGCTACAATGCGTGCCTCGGTTGTTGGTTGCAAGTTGCTAGCAGAGAATTTTACATCCGGATCCGGTAAGGTTTTCTTAAGAATTACAAAAGCAAATTAAATGCGGGATTAAAAGATGAAAATATTAATCCGAATTTTAAGAAATGCAACACATTTTGCACATGGGCTTGTACGCAGATTACAGATCTTTTTCGAGTGTTACGTATGTTTCGACTTCTCATGTATTACTATTCCAATATACAAGAGTTTTCCAGGGAATTCCCACGGATAAAGTTTTAAACGAAGTTCTATACTTTTTGATGTCACAATTACAACTTGAAGATGCCAATGTGCAAAAACATTTCCCACAATTAAGAAAAACATTTGCATATGGCAATGGTATTGTTAAAAGTTAACTTTTTTAGACAAAGCATTGTAAAGCTGCATAAAGCCGATTTTGTTCATCCAGAGTCTAGAAGCGTAAAAAGGAAAAGGCGTGTGACTTTTCTCGGCAGAACATTCACCGACCGGTTTTCAAAAGTAAATGGGAACATGAACAATCCATTTGCTTGCATTCAACTGTTGAATTGCCTGGAATTGAAACCGTGTATGATTCTATGAATTTGAGTTTTACAGATTTTGGAATACAATCGTACCTAAACATGTAGAATTAAGTTTCTCGGTTGAATAATGAACAGTAGCTGTGTACGTAAATGAGCTTTTTAAAATAATACATAATCAATTCACCAAGTGCCTGACATAAAGAATTGTTATGTAGATTGAAAAACGAAAGGATAAGATTTTTGATCTACCACAACAAAAAATATTTTGAACTAGCTGACAAGGTTCGATTTTTGGGGGAATGAACTTTATTGAAAATGCGTAGTATGAATATTTTAAAAGAATGTGTGTTTGTGTGTGTGAATTCAATTCTATTATCTTTAAGCTTAATTAAACTAACGACATGACAGAGTAGCTTATTTTGGTTTAAAATATGATTTTATTTATTTTTACATATTTTTAGACTTTGAATCTACGAACTTTATACAGGGTTTAAAATAGTTATTCATTTTCATGAATAACAACATACATTTAAAGTACTTTAAAATATAATTCATTCATTATGCTACGTTATAGGGTTACACCCGACCCAATAACTATTGATAAAGCCTATAACACATTAATAACAAACAACTTATTAAATTATTCAACAATATATTAGATAATTCATGTTCAATACTAACAGCTTTCTAAAAGATTCCTAATTCACGGAATTAAAAAAGAAGTTGAAGGCACACATTCATTCAGTAAATGGCTTAAGTGAAATAAAAATTCTAGTTTAGTCTATATCCATGCGACGTGTTAATAGCTTTTAAAATCTGACTGAGATTAGGATCATTTGCGTCGATTCTGGTTACTTGAGGGGGAGCAAAGGCCGCTGCGTCAGGTAACACAACTACTTGGTTTTTAGACGATGCAAGTTTTGCCAACGTTTCATCATCAACTTCTATAATTTCGAATTGTTGAGGATTATGTTTCATCTCAACAATTTCCGAACCAACAGTTGCGGGATCCACTTCCCCAATTAACTCGTATTCTTGTCCGTCATCTAGAGTAAAACTGGAGCCTGCAGAAAAGGGAAGGAGATGATCCAGGGCTAGGGATGTCTTTCTAAAGCCTGAATGTGAACTACTAGGATATGATCTGCTAGGTTTTGGAGTTGGCAAAGATGGTCTTGAGGTCGAAGGCAGACTTGGAGGTTTACCCTGTAACAAAAAATGCCTCCGTATTAGTAACTTGCCTTTTTTATGTGCCATGAAAAATTGCAATAACAGCTAAAAACTCTGAAAAATACCTTCTTCATATTTGGAGCATTGAATCCTAATTTAGAAACAATATCCTGGAAACTTGCTGAGACCGAATCCACCGAGATGGGCTTTTCAATGTAAACTCTTTCCGTTTTTGGACTGTCACCTTCCATTTTGAAACGTGTGT
This sequence comes from Lepidocyrtus fimetarius, assembly GCA_036507315.1. NCBI lineage: Eukaryota > Metazoa > Arthropoda > Collembola > Entomobryomorpha > Entomobryidae > Lepidocyrtus > Lepidocyrtus fimetarius. Next base: position 8,889 of record JAANSO010000097.1, read on the forward strand.
CGTGCAAGTACTTACGGAAGAATGTTTCTTTTGAGCGTTTTTTCTTTGGTTTGGTAGGATCAGTTTCGTCCACAAGTTCACTGAACATAGTATACAAAGCTTCTCCAAATGGATGTTGAAACTGTTTTCCTTGAGATCTATTATGACAAGTATGCAATAAAAAACCTCTTTTAACTGATTAGATTTTGAATGTTGGCATATATTATATTTAGCAAAAGATACCTTTTACGGCGTTCTAGAAGTCGGTCCCTTTCTTTCTCTCTACATTCATGAACCTCTTGCTGCAAACTTTTACAAGGCTCACAAATTGGCTCGATTGAGTCATTTGGAATTATTCCGGGACAATTTTCATCAAAGTATGATGTATTTCGTTGTTTAGCAGTCGGGAAATGTACGAAATCATCAGCAACCATTTCAGGAACTCCACAACATGAGGAAGCTTCGGCAACTCTACAAACTAAAGAAGCCACATCTTCTTTTTCAGCGTAGCAAGTCATGCCAAAAACATCTGTCATATCCAATCCGTCAATGAAAACTCGAATTGCTTTGTCTTCAAAAAACTAAAAAAGATACATTTAAATATAGCATTTTATTTTCAAAATGTAAATCACTAATTGTTTCAACAGTCTATAAAAAGCAAGTAGCAGTGATTTATACCTGTAGACATCTTTTAACAGTTGGACGACCATTTGGACCTATCTCAGGTTCTGAAATAATGATAACTTTCCTCCTTCCTTGAGGATCCCATTGGACACCACCCATGGACCATCTTCCGGACAAACGCAAAAATTTTCGTAGAGTTGCATAAAACCTTTCAAATTCTCTATCTGCTCTTGCATCTGCCTCATCCTCATATCTATCAATCTCCTCAAACTCTCTATCAAAGTACATGTATTCGTCATAGCTGTCAGACTCTGATACATTGTCTGACTGACCGGCATCAACTTTCTGAAGCATGGGCATTGACAGCCCCAACTTTGGAGTGCCGGATGTTGGTTTTTGCTTACTATTGGTTGGCAATAGAACAGATTGCATTTTGGATACTTGATCTGCTATAATTTTTGCTGTGTGGTCGTTATTTGGAGCCATCCCAGGTTTGGAAAACTCCACTTTTCTCTTTTTCGCTGGTTGGGGTTCCGGAGTATCGCCGGAGTCTTTTTTCTTGGACATAACTGCAATTCCTGCTTTTGCAATAGATGCTGCTATCGATGCATGATTTATTTTCGATTGTGCGGCATTCTTGGATTTAGGTGTTGTCGATTCGGGTTTATCTGAAGACTCGACAGACTTCATAATTTTGTCTGGTTTCACTACAATCTCTATAGTTTGCACTTTTGTAGTAGGTGGTTTTGTTTTCTGCGCTGGTGAGCCTTTTGCGAAAATTATGTCGCGTATATCTGGAATGGAACTCGTTGTTACCGAGTCATTGGTGCAAGTGATAATAAATGATTTAACTTGACCAGGTTCATCTACGTTAACAGGCTTGTCTTTACTTTGTTTAAGCTTTTTCGCGGGAGACACTGCAAGACTTGAATCCTTGCTTCCGCTTTCTTTATTTTCTGTTGTCTGCTCATCCGTACCGGATTTCTTCAGTGTAACCTTTTTGTCTTTTGAGGGACTAGCAGTTACACTGACCAAAGTTGGTCCAGAAGCCCTTGTTTTTACTTTTGATGTTACTTCCATAACAGGAGACTTTAGTTTGGGTTGAGTCACAGGCGATTTAGCTTTAGCATCTTTTGTTGAAGCTACCTTATCTGGAGACTTGGCTGGTATTACCTCCTTCACTGGAGATTTATCTTTCGTTGTTGCTTCTTTAACTGGTTGGGATACAACAGATTCTGTTGCTCTTCTTTTTCCACGAAGCCTTCTTGCAGACAAATTTTCCATCGGTTGTTCCAATTGTTCATCCACTTCTTCGTTATCAGCGTTACTGGTAACTGCTTTATCTTTTGATTTCTTTGGAGTCTTGTCATCCGGTTTTCCTCTTTTTAACTTTTCATTTGTAGCTCCTTCTTGACTACTTGTATTAGGAGAAACTGATTCACTTGATGGAACCTTTTGTTGCTGCTTCTTCCCTGTGACAATAGCTTTCCCAACAGCAGCCATCATGGATGAAGCTGTTTCATCATCATCTTTTGGGGAAGCCACAGATTTTCTTTTTAACTCCTTTGATTTTGGTGTTGCCTTTGCGGTCTTATCATTTCCCTTATCGTCCTCCTCAGCATCTTCATCTGGTGTTGATTTATTTCTTGTAGATTGTTTCAAGCTTGTTCTCGTTTTTGGAGTTGATTTCTCTGGTGCTTCTTTTTTCATATCAGGCTCCGGTGAAGCTATTCTAGTTGCCGTTCTTCGTCTACCTGACGTCCTTGGAGTGATCTCTGTGGGAGTACTAACAACACTTGTTTTCACCGCAGTAACTTTACTTACATCACTGGACTTATCCTTTTCTTTAACTTTCTCCGTTTTTGCAGCAGGAGTAGGAGTAGATGTCTTGCTTGGCGTTGCTTTTGCAACAATAGGAACTGCATCATCTGTCAGCGCTCTCTTGGAATCCGTCACAAAGGATTTCCCTGTGAAATGATCTGAGCAAATCCGCTTCCCTCGAAGTTGTCTTTCAGATAATGTCTCCAGCTCCAAGTTTCCACTGTTTTGCATCCATTTCTTTCGCCTGTAATTAATAAAAATAACATTTAACTCAAACCCAGATGATAACCTTTTCCTGTAAAATCTGTAAAGTACCTTTTGGAGTCATCCGGAAACTTGAAGAAGGTGATGTCCTTATCAGTGGAGTAGCTCTTTTTACAGCCAAGATAACAACAAACAGTTCCACTCATTTTTAATCAAGTCAGTCTAGGGGACTGACTTTAGGAAATTAACAGCACAATTAAAGTTAATCAGCAATTAAATTTACCAAGCTGATTTTTATCAAGTTTATTTGTCAACAAAAGATAAATTTTAAATGTATTTCAAGAGCGCTTTTTCAATGGACAGAGATGAGGAAAAGGATGCGTTCAAGGCAAGGCCAATTCAACAGAGAAAAAGTTTTAAAAATCCCCAAACAAAAAACGAGCAAAAACGAGGCAAATCCACCACCACCACTTTTCCCCAGCATTACGAGGATACCCCATACGTGTTATACGAGTATCCTAACTATGCTTAATTTACTATCCCTGTAATACTTTAAAAGTACCATTAACCCTTTCGTGTAATGCTCATCAAAACACAAAGCCGGAATAGACGTGCAATTGTGCACTGTATCCTTTTATACATTAGCGGTATTACGGAATTTAAAGTAGGTTCGTAATGTAATAAGATGTGTCGTGCTGCGTGCACTATGAAAAGCCAAGCCATTTAATTTCCGCAGAATGCGAAAAAGCTCTCGCTCGGGCTTTGTTCGAGCTTTTTTCATGAATTTTAATTATGAATTTAATTAACGATTAAAGTTAGTTAATTTTTATGTAATATTTATTTCGTCAGCTCATTTAAGATGAAAAATCGACTAATCTTGAAAAGTTGTCATTAACCTATTGTACAATAGATTTAAATAACTTTAAAATACAAAATGAGATCACGACACGGCTAAATCTATGGCACATAACGGCAGATAATAAAGTCTTGGATCATTCCCAAAGATAAAATATCACAGGCAAAGGATTAAACTCGCTTTTAGATGTATTTAAAACATTTTTGCTTATCGTGGGGTATTCTCGTTTTGAAAAGTATTGAATCTGCTCTGAATTGCGTGTAAAGTAGCGGTGTATATCCGTAAATCTGTACGAAATTAAATTAATTTTAGTTAGTTAATGATATATCATATTACAGGCTATCAATTTTCGATTACATACCTGACTGAAAAAGTTTATGCAATGGTGACGCTCCTGGAAATGAGAGTCGTCTTCGGATAAGGTAACGGGGCAGCCTGGACATCTAAATGTCCATCTTGACGTGACCTGTAATAATATCAAAATAGCCCGATGGTTTGTCAAGAAGTTTTTCCTCTGGTAATTGAAAGATAAAATGATAAAATGTTGATAATAATACCTTTACTGGCGGCTTCTGTGTAATATGAGATACAAGAAAGTTCATTGCAATGTCTTCACAATTCATTAATTCGTCAACTTTGTCCCGGATTGCAGCCGGCATTTCGTAAGTGTACAAATAAGAATACATCTTGTGATAAAAAGCAGCACCTGAAACAAAAAAGTCAATAGTAATGATTTTGATGGATGGACGTTGATTTTACTTGTAAACTTTTGATTATTTTTTAACAAACCGGTTAAAACCATTGATAATTCACAGGAATAATTAGAATTGTACAGCCATCCCCCCATGTTTAAATCCCAAGCGTGATATCTACCTGGAAAACCAACTACGCGATCTCGGTTTTCTCGCCAAACTCTGAAACATGTCAACATATAAGTTTAGAACAAAAAGCAAAGTTTTACGTGCAAATTATGATAGAATTAGGAATTTAAGAATAATACCTAAACCCAAAAACAATTTCATCGTGCCTTAAATGAGCGTCGTCATCAATGCTTAAAAGAGCTTCAGTCTCGATTGCGTCATAAGGAATAAACCTGTTGTTTAAACTGTTCTTCTTTGCTTTAATTATCTATAGAAGGAACAAATTGAACCAAATCAGTTAGTTAATGGACAAATGGACATAATATGCCACCCTTATTCGACTTACATGAATGGGTACGCCTATATCTGGCCATCTCAAGTCAGGTAAAGGGCTTTGTGGGGAATTCCAAACTACAACCACTTTGTTTAAATACGGAAGCCCAAATAATCTCTGAAGAGAATTCATCAAAACTTGTTCCCTTTCGTAGGTCAACATGACAATTGTAAACTGCTCCTTTGGAATGTTTCCACCAATAGACTGGCTAAATTCTTTTCCTGACCCGCCTGCCCCTCCAGCAATGGGTCTAAATCCAAATGCGGAGCCACGAAATTTTGCTTCAGAAGGCATTGTAAGATCCCATGGGGTATAAGGATATAATTTAAAGGGTTGGTAAAATGTATTCCAGTATTCGTATTTTTGCAGGAATATGGTGCTGTAATTTCGGGCAAATGCAAGTGAAGGATATGGGGGTTCAATAGGGCCGAGATTCTCTTCGTCTTCGGGATCCACTGTAAACGTATCCAGTTTTAAGGGCTGTAAATTGCAAAACAATTATTATTGTAAATTCATTACTACTTAGTAATCTTAATTGACTTACAGTGAAGCTTTCATTGAAAACGCTAGGAGAAGGAAAGTCCTTAAATGGATTGGGTGGAATGCCAACTCTTGTTCGTAATGCAGCAAGCAAAGTTTCAGAAACTCGTTCCATTGTGCTTAAATACGTTTCAAATATCAATCTTCCATTTTTCCTTAAAGCGAGCAAGTCATTATCAGTGAATGACTTTAGAAGATAATGAATTTCCGTTATTCTCGCACTAGGCAAAGTAAGAATGACTTTGTTCCAGTCAATAACTTCTGAAAACGGTGGTTCGAATCGTGTCCCGATAACCATTGGAATAGCTCCGTGCTTTAAACTTTCATATAGTCGGAACTGGAGAATGTCTGAGCTTAAAATCATGTATTCTTCTGGGGGCAAAATAATAAGGGAAAAAGTAGAGTCCAGCAATAGTCTAGTGCGAAGTAAGTCATTTTCACAAAGGCTTGATAATCTCCCGTTTGCGGTTAAATCTCCAGCGTTCTTTTCAGACCCTTTGTTTGCAGACTTTACTTCATTTTCTTCACTGTTTGGGGACTTTTTTGATTGATATATTGGAATATTGCAAGAAAATTGGAACACAAATGATTGCGGATCTTCTTGTTGGATTTTCAATAGCTCAGATTGAACGTAGTGATCTGTTTCTCCTCCTACATGAAAAAGTACTAATTAGTACACTGAATTTTATCTTTACACATTAAAAGTTTACCTAGATAAGTTGCCAGGTATTTCCTTTTGGCCGGTACAATTGTCGGCAAATGAGTCCAAATTTCTCCATCAGGCAGTGCTCGTTTCCAATGACTAACTATGATGTCGAATTTAGGTCTGTAACTATCCCTCAACGCTGTTTCACTTGCTATAATTGCTCTTCCGTAAATAGCGTCAGAGCTTGGATGTAATACTTCTTTATATTCTTTGGGATTTTTACAAGAAAACCAAATCACGTGATTTCTTCCATCTCCAAACCAATGTGGAAGAGTTTTATGAAACTGAGCAACTTTCAACGGGTCACAGTCATCAATGATTAAAATAAATAAGCAAGATTTTAAGTAATCTTTTGTAAAATACGGACTGTTTTCAAATGTTTTGTATAAACTAGCTATGCCACCACCACTGACATCAGAAATGTTGACGAGGTTATCTGATTTTGTTATGTTCAGATAAGTAGAAAGGGAATATGAGTAGAAATAAAATTTTGAAGACATTGGGCATAAAGAATAGTCAAAACAGGAGTCCATTTGACAGTTTGGAATATTTGAAGGGATTGTTTTGTCTATTTGTTTGGATGCTGGGATAGGATAAACGGGAATGTTTCTTATTGGAGCCACCGGCTTAGGTCGGCCTAGACGTGGGGTATTTCGTTCCATTGCTTCTTTTTCAGCAACTTTGGCCTATTGGAAAGACAATAATTCTTTAAATCTTGGATTCAGATAAGCAAAAAACATATCATTCTTGGGATTTACCTGTTGCAAAGAAATTTGCAGTCTGTCAAGTTCATTTCTACGTTTTCCAGCCTCCATTTTTGCTTCTTCCAGTCTTCTATTAAGCAATGCGATTTCAGACTGGACATGTTGACGTTTCGCCTCCAAATCCCGAAGTTCCGAAGTAACACTGAATTTTATCCGAAGTAATTCTTCAATTCTAAACTTGAGTTCGGCTCCTTTGAGCTTATCTACGTCTGCTAATTGAACAATCCATGGATGGGAGTTCATGTCTTGTTCAGCACTAAAATTTTCCTCAACAGAAACCTGAAAATCAAAATGGGTTAGGTAAATTTAAATTTAAATGATTAATTAAGTGAACATTTAAGTTTCAAACCTTGTTGAGGTAATAATGCGTAAAGAGGGGGATTAGGAGGAGTAGGAGAACTACAAGAAATATAATCTTGTACGTTCTCATCTTTTCCACTTCTCCTGGTTTTGGCTTCATCAGGGATTTAATTAGTTTCTCGTAGAAAGTTAATTATCCAATTTCATTACAGTTAATTAGCAGCCATTGAGAACTCATGTCTCATGAAGTTCACTATATAACCATATATCATCTATGCCCTTAAGGGCCTTAAAGGAACCTTTCACATTTCCGGTTATGATCTAATTACGTTTTAATTAAAGTTTTAGCAGAAAAGCCACAAAATCCAACAAAGTCCAAAATTACATTCGAGCAAAGTGCATTTAGAAACAAAATGCATTTAACTTTTCATTTTGCACGTGGCTCGATTTGCTTTCACTTTCACTGTGACTGAATCCATTTCACCGGAAACAAGAGGAATAATAGTTACCTAATTAGCTTTAATTAACTTTTTTTAAGAGTTTATGAGTGATCTCTACATTCCCATCTCATCTGTTTTCAGAGTTTAGAAAGATCATTTTTAGAAAGGAGTCTTCTTTTATGTGAACATTTCAGATTGCATAATATTGTGCATGCCAGTATAGAAAACAGAATTGTGAGAATTCGAGGTGGATTTTAGGCTGTCCCCGGGAAATAGAGGTCTGATCGTGATCACGCACGCAATCTCCATCAGCAGATTACCTTTGAAATCACCTGTGTGCTCTCAAAAAAATCACTCTCATAACAACAAAAGTAGATATTCCGGAAGAAGGAATATCAAAAGGATCCTTAATTGGGCATCTAGTTAGTCTTCAAAGTTAGTTAATTTACTAAATAGGTTGACCAACAATTAACTCTAGCAGTTATCCTTTCTTGCGTAATCAACAAGTAAGTAATACGTGATAAGATTGATAAGGACTTTATGTAACAATCTTTTTAATTGTAATGTTTCTTTAGATCTGATGGCTATTTAACTATTACACCAAATTCAGAGTGATCTGGCTGACAACTTTCATCACTGGTGGACCAATCTTCCAAGAACTGGGTTCCTGTGACATTTTCCTAGGAATCTGTTATGATTCGGTTGAACTTGGACCTAATGAAAAGAAGAAGACGTTATTATGATTAGTGAAAAGAAAGCCGGGATGTCAATTAGTCTGTAGCGTTGTTGCATGATGCCATACTCAATACAGAGACGGAATATTTACAAAGCCAGAGTGTTCTTATCTTCTCACAATTCCATTTCACCGGTTCTGCGGCCACGTTTATACGCAGAGTTTAGAAATGTCTAGTCCTTGTTTAAAAAAGTCAGAGGGGGATGGGGGTAAGGGAAAGACAGCTAGTCCTGCTATTAGATGGAAGGACCTTGTTGGTGGGTTTCTCAGTGGATTAATTAGTATAACAGCGACATATCCGCTGCACAAAGTTATGTTTAGGCAGGTACTGGGATTAGTAATTGTTTCGCTGATTGCATAATTAACGTATGATTACTTTTACTTTGATCGATGGGTTCTTTCTAAAACTTTGTAGATGCGGGACGGGATTACGGCCACAACGGCGCTGCAACAAGTTCGGAAAGAGGGGATTTATATGATATATCGAGGAGTGCTTTCACCTTTAGCTATGCGAGCATCGGGGTAATATTTCATAAACTAATCTGCGTTTACCTAATTGAGTGGATTTTTAATTTTTTGTTTTTTCTTTTTAGCATGGCAATAATGTTTTTCTCGTATGGATCAAGTAGAGATATGCTAAACCACTTACATCCGAATTTCCAAGAGTACCCTCATTTAGCCCTTGTGTGTAGTGCTACGTTAGCAGGTGTGACTGAGGCATGTTTTGCCGTTCCGTTTGAAAGGGTGCAGACACTTTTGTTAGATAAACAGTTCAATAGTCGGTTTAAAAATACAAAACACGTAGTGCTGCACCTTTGGAAGCATCACCCATTTAAGGAGCTGTATCGTGGAGCCACTGTTATCATGTTTAGAAATTCTTTAGCTAATTCCTTGTTTTTTCTGGCAAGAGAAAAGGCTGAGGTGTTGTTTCCTTTTCATGGAACAACGACTTTCACCAAAGTCATTGTAGATTTTATAAAGTACGTATAATTCTGTCTTTTTGTTTTATGTGAAACTCAAAATCTTCAGAATATTTTTGTTAATGATTTCTTATGTTTATTTCAGTGGTGGATTTATAGGAGCCTTCAATAGCACTATGTACTATCCAGTAAATGTGGTGAAAACTAGAATGCAGAGTAGACTTGGAGGCCCATTCGAATCTCCAAAAGAGGTGCTCGTAAAAATTTTCCATGAAAGGAATAGAAGAATACATGAAATGTACAGGGGAGTACATTTAAACTACACCAGATCTATGTTATCTTGGGGAATAGCCAATGCTTCTTTCGGACTAATTAAAAAATACTTAGATAATATACCCTCATCGGGAAGATAGAATAGCGAGATTGACAAGCGCACCCACCTTCTTTTCTGAGTGCAGTGAATTAATTAATTAGAGATGTGTAGAAACATTTTATTTGCCCCTTCAATGTGTCACTAATAAAACAAGGCTGTACAACTCTTGTGTGTACTTCAATCCGGTTACACTGTGAACGATTAATTTATTTTGACATTACGAAATACAAGCTCTTCTGTTCCAATGTTCCGAATTCACAAAAATCACCAATCACGTTTAGCCACTACCTTACCAAAGTGTCATTTGATCTTTAGCTAGAGGTCACTGTAGATTCTAGTCAGAGATAACATTTGTTAATATAAATTCAAATGAAAGACTACGCTTTTAAGGTTTCCAGCAATGGTAAAACTCAGGGGTGCAGTTTAGGGGAAGTCCTAAATTATTGAGATAACGTCAGAAACAAGCAATACGAATTAACAATGTATTTTTTGTGTCGGCTAAATATAAATAAGCTAACGTACATTGACTGTCAATTACGCATTGTAAAATAAATGCAAATGCAAACATTTGTAAGGCAATAAAGGGGATGATAAATCCTTGCGTATTAACAATTTGCTTATTTATTTTAAAAGGATTAATTTTAAAAAGTTGATGAAAATGTCTTTATTTTGATCGGATGTCGTTTCCTCATAAAGATGACCATATTTAGAACACGATTGGCGTCTTTAATTAATAGGCAATTTATTATAAAAAATTAAATCGTTTTATAACTGTCATTTACAATTCAATCATACTATGCTTTACATAAAAATCGATTTATTACATAAGTCAAAAATCAAAACCACTAAAGTTAATCGAATGTTTCATTAACAAATATAAATTACAAATATGTGATTCACTTAATTTTAAAATAGGTAGATTAGAATTTTTAGGTCTTATCTAATTTTGATCATTTTATTCTCACCTCACCGTAGCTGTACTTTTAATTTATAAACATTTGTATCAGATTAGAAACACAAGTGACTTTGCCGACTCGGTAATACCGAGAAAAAGATAATCATTTTAATTTGCTCCATAGGTTTCATTATATTTTTAATCAGGTCACACAGTTCATCAATTAAGCACAATAATTTTAATTTTACTTAAACCACTACTGCATTTAGAATAGCTTGCCTGAATAGATTTAGACTCGTTATGTCATATAAAATTATTATTTTTTAAAAACTACCTACTACAAAAAGTTCGAAAATACGGAGATGTGTCTTCCTCCTTAATGCTTCAAATATCAACAAACACAAGATTTTCAACACAACACACTAATTATTTTAGTTTACTCTAATGTCAATCAAACCAAGGGACAATGAATAACTTTAAAATTATTTAGAGAGAATGGACATTCTTATTCTATTGTATGTATTTGTATTATATTATGAAAAATAACAATTCCTTGTTCACCTTATCTAAAATGCCTTTATATCTATTAGCTAGCAATAATCTAAAGCAAAAGAAAACAAGTTTTGTTATGAATGACATAAAAATAGCTCACAAGTAATTTAAAAAACTTTCAACAATTGCGAAGCTTTAAGATGGCGATATAGTATGTGTCAAAGTAGAAGGACTCAACATCATAGCTGCAAAAGCGGAAGATGTAGGTGAAAACGCCATTGTAGTGACATTGGTTTCAGCACTTGTTGAAGCAGATGCAATTCCACTGCTTGCGGGACTAACATGCCTTAGAACTTCAGGATGTTGTTCTTCCATGAGCACATCATTTGAATGCATTTTATAGCTATCAGGTTTTGATCTCATCACTGCTTGACGATATTCAAGTAAACCAGGAGGAACACGACCTTCGTCCAAATCTTTGGCCCACATTTTTAAATAATCCATTTCTCTTCGAAGTGAACCAATCGATTTTTCCGTTTCTGAAATAATTTCCTCCAAATATTGATATCGCAGCTTTTTTCGTGCTCTGCATTCCCTGGCGCTTTGCCTGCTCCTCTCTACATTAATTTTAAAATAGTTACCACTTTAAAATTGCAAAATAATAGCTAATCACATACACATTCTGTGCGATGATAAAGTTCCAAGTGCATTTATCAATGGCCCTTACCCAATTTTGCTCTGATATCAACCTTATCTGCTGATTTTTTAGTTAAAGACCTTGTCCTCCCTCGTCGAGAAGTCTCTCCCTTCTTCTCTTCCTACAATATTTAACACAACTAAAGTTAACCCTTATTCCACATACCTAAATGCACAATTAAATTACCTCATCCAGTTCCAATCTTTCTTCTTTAACTACTCCCATTGGGAACAACGGTTCTCCATTTAGGTCCATCATCTTTCCTCCGCAAAATTCCATAAAAGGGTTTCGTACCTACCCTCAGTAAAACAAAATCCCTAGAAGAACCAAAAACACCTAAATTAATTAAATCTTAATTAAAAACTTTAGCCATTATCCAGTACCGTTAAAAATACCTCTCTAAGGTTCTTTCTGGTTCCTCCTTCACGTTATGTAATATTTTAACTGTATTTTTAACTACTCCAGAATTTTTTGCGAATATTATCTTTTGTTTAAGAACAAAACAAGTAAACAATGAGCTATTTTTTTGCAAAATGCGTAATAAAACAGAGATCATATGACGTAGTAAAATTCATGTGCTCTCTGTGTACTCTGTACTACACTCTATTCATGGTCATTATCATTCTTTCTCATATAACAAAATCTTATTCAATGCTTTGTAATAAGACTCTGCGTAGTGTACTTTTTATATTTCTATGCCAGATACTCCTTTTACAACACTTTTTTTGCAATAATTTTTGCAAAGTGTAAAATAGGGAGTAAATAAGACTTGTATTTGGTCTCACAGCTCGTCCAATAGGTAAAACTAACGTGGAACGGCTGTCAGAATAGGAGCGGATTTTGATTTCTTCCTCTGCTGAGTTTACAATCGGCTTGGTTAATTGATAAGTGAAGCCGGAGTTGTCTGATCAGTTAACCGGAAATTGATAAGTGTGGAGGAAAGTAGATAAAATCCACCCACTTGCAGATAAGAGCTGGAGAACAGATAGAAAGTGCATAGGGGAGTTTTTTTTAAAAGGAGTTGGGTGGGAGGATTAATAAAGATGAAGTTAAATATTTTAAAACTGACAACAGCGCAGTTAGGTTTAATTGTGGGGATTATACTTCAACTGGTTTTTGTTGAGACGAGTGCCAGGGGGTTGAGGGAGGTGACGTGTGGGAGTGTACTTAAATTGTTGAATACAGCTTTTAAAATAAGGTTACATTCTCATGATGTGAAATATGGTTCGGGGTCGGGACAGCAGTCGGTTACCGGGACGGATCAGAAGGAGGATGTTAATTCCAACTGGCAGGTGAAAGGGACGCCAAAGCTGGCTTGTACACGAGGGTAAAGAAAATGATGATTTTAAAATAATTGTTTAAGACATAATTAGGGTGGACGCTAATGTGCATTTATAATTGCAGGGAACCCGTTCAGTGTGGTACTAAAATCCGCTTGGAACATATTCAGACTGGTAAAAATTTGCATTCACATTTATTTTCCTCGCCCTTGTCTGGACATCAGGAAATCAGCGCTTTTGGAGATGAAGGTGGACATTCAAAAAAGTCAAAGCGTATGTTATTTCTTAACGGGGTTTTTCATTTTGCAGGAGTTTAATCATTTTTTGATTTATTAGGTGAAGGTGATTCTGGAGACATTTGGGAAATTGTATGCAAAGGACATAATTGGATGAGGGATGATGCTGTTCAATTTCGTCATGTGGATACTGACGCATTCCTCTCAGCTTCTGGGAACACGTATGGTCGCCCAATTCATGGTCAAATGGAAATCATTGGAGTTAGTCATAGCGATTCTTCTTGTTATTGGAAAGCTGTTGAAGGGATTTTTGTCCATCCTTCAGAACCTACTTCTAGCAAATCACATCCAGAAAAAGATGAGCTATAACACTGCAATAATTAGGGTGTTCACTACTGCACAATATCATTATTTATTTATCAATTGGTTTTGTGTAAACTTAAAGGATTTAACGACAACGAGCGTATGAGTGAGTTCAATTTCCGAATGAGTAAATGTATTATTACGAATTTATGATTGTTTCAATTTGAGTGGTATGATGAGTGGTAATAGAATAACAAAACGAGTCGAATCACACTTTTCTTGTACTTTTCTGTGATTTTTTTAGTTATGGATGATTTTGTTAATAAAATGGAAGATATGTTACCTGTGACTTTTGTTATTTAAACCAAGTCATTTATGCTATGCTCACCACTTTGTATTTTGGAGTAAACTTTAAAAACCTATACGAATCCAACCGCCAAGGCCTTTGAATACTATGCCCACAGCGATTGTGACGTGCATTTACATTGACAAAGTTGCCGGGTTACACTAATGTAGAAAGCTCCATGGCAGAAAATAATCCAGTATTGATACAATTTATAAGAATTTAATTGAAATTAAACATGGATCGTAAAGCGCCATCAATTATGTACACCATTAAGCATCACTGCCTATGTTTTGTACATTTCTGTTCATTAATCCATGCAGCATGACATAACATTTGAAAAAACATCGCTTACTTATTGAATTTAACTATCAATAATAGGACACAAAAAAACTCGCCAAGTATTAGGAAAGACGCCGGGAGCCCGGAGATTTAAAAAAGTTTCAGTTTTTTGAGTTGCCTCACTAATGGAAGCACGTTATCTTACGGATTTAGAATGGAGAATATGCCACGCTGTGAACATTTACGTTTTCAAAAATGGGAGAGATGGAGAGCAACCCGTTTTAGTGCATATTCCTCCAGCGAAAAAGAAGAACATGAGGACGCTAATGACGGTGATTCAGGATCGAATAAAGTACCCTGTTGGGTACGCCAAGTATCTGTTTAAAATGGATGGAACTAGGATTCGGTACGTTAAAAGCGTTGTTTTTATTACATAGTTGTGCCTTTCGCTTGTACATTCACGAATGTTATTGAATACATTTAGGGATCCATGCGAGTTGGAAATGTACAATAATTATGTTGTAGCTTCCAATTTTGAAAAGTCTTTTAAATGTGCAAGCTATGGGAGGAAGAGGTCCCCTTTGTTAGTTTTAAATAGGGAGTCGAAACATGTTCGAGTTTTAAAACTTCAAAATCAAAACTATTATGAATGGCTACTGAAAAAGAAGGCTGTAAGTAATTAGGGATTGTTTTAAAGCTTGATTACTTATGAAATCAGGGTTATTACTGACTAAATTAATTTTTTAAAGGTTGGTGAAGAAAGACCTCCGTATATTTATCCAACGTATTACACAAATGAAAACTATAGACCTCAGGACCTACCTGTGGGGCAAATGGGGAATTTTCATCCACCTGAGGCACAAGCGCCTGGATGCTGTTATCCTAGGTTTGTCGATACAGACTAAAACTTTTTGAAATGTCTAGTTTTTAAGTTTTATAAAGAAGCATTAAATTATTTTAGGGACGATGGGAAGAAGACGTATAGAGTGGATAATAGTCAGCAATACATAGCTAATCCAGTGGCTATAGAAGTGAATCCAGATTTAAGAATCCAGAATATGTTGGATATTGGTCGGCTTGTCAAACATTCCAAGTCAAATGTATGCGAATGTTTTCTATTTACCTATTTAATAACTACTTGACGCATTTTCAATTAGGTATTTTCTGTTTTTGCAGCGTAAAAGTGGTAGAGGAACGAGAAAATTGATTGCAGAGCCAACGCCCTCAGATATGGTGAATGCAAATTTACTCAATACGGATGGATCTAGCGAAGGGAAAGGCTCACAAATGTCGATACTGAGCTCAGAAACTGATGAAATGTGTAGAAAAGGTAAAAATCACAAGTCAAAGTCGCACCGGAGGGATGAAGAAAAACCTTCAGTTAAAATGGACTCGTCAAACTATTCCTTGGAAGACATTAGAAAGCAGAAGAAAGCTGCGAAAAAATCTAAACGGAAAAAGGAAGGACAGAAAACGGAATTTGCTGTGCCACCTCCCCCACCATCTCAATTCCGTGATAATTCGAATCCATGTGTACAGCAAAGATATCCTCCACCACAACAACAGCACATAGAAATGATGAGACAGCAGCAACATCATCAAGCCCCGACTAATCAAGAGATTCTCAATTTTGTTGATAGGGCAATACATGATAATAACGGGAATATGCAGTCTGCAGGCCCACAGAAAAGTTTTTTCTACTCTCCGGAAAAGTTGTCGTTTTTAAATTCTACATCAAATATGCAGCCCACTTCAATGAGCCAACCCATACAACCACCAAATCACGGCTCGGGTCAGTGGGCATTTATCCATCCACAGCAGCACCATCCTCAACATCATCCTCAACACCATCCCCTTCCTCAGATATTTGCTTTAGATCCACAACAAAGCAATCAAACAACGACGCTGTTTCAAAGTCCTTCCTTGGAACCTAGCCCGTACGCAGGGATGGTGGGATCTTACCCCACAGTTCAAAGTCTTCAAATTCCCCAGCCCACCTCTAGAACTATTCCTAGCATCCACCAGCAAATACAAAGCCCTCATACTGTACCCATGCTGCTTCATCCCCAGCAAAGTTCACAGGCCGCACCTTGTGTAGTTGTTCAGAATCCGAGTATGGGCCCTTTACATAATGGGATTCCAGGAGCACAAGTTGTAACGCTGCATAGCCCAGGCCCAAACCGGCAGTCGCATATGCAGCAAGTTTATCAATTGGGGATTGTGCAGCAGCCTGATCCACAAACTTGTATACAAGTTGATGCCAAGGCTATTCGTCAATACGTGGACAATCAAAAACTTATTGAAAGCCGGTTTGGTTGTAGCCAGCTTGGAAAACCTTTCCAACAAAAGTCTCATCCTTTATATCCAAGCTCTATAGAAATGAACAGCAAGACGGATTTAAATAGTGAGCCAACGGAAAGTGAATTGGATATTCCATTCACACCCATGAAGACCTACCGCCTTAAGCAAACCAAGGATTCAATTACAGACTACAAAATGAATTGGAAGAGTGGCAGACAATCTGAAAATTCTTTGCCTAAAGTCAAGTCAAGGAATGTAGCAATACAGATGGGTTTCCCTGGAGGGGGAGGAAATGCTGCTGGGGGTGGAGGAGGGACAAATTCAAATGGACAAATGGTTGCAAATTCTACTCCAAGGAGTAACAGCAATACCAATAATCCTTATAGAGGGTTTCCAACATCGGAAGTTTCTTTTGTTCGGGAACGTGGAACCAACCCGTTTCGTTGTGATATGCAAGAAATTAAACCCCCAAGAGCTAGCAACAACCCGTTTGCGACTGAGCTGACAAGGAAGGCTGAAGAAAAAAAGCATTTCTTGGAGAGTAATAATGCTAGTGCTAGAAATAGTCATAGATCGTTTTTTCCAAGTTTAAGTGAGCAATATCTGAATCGTCGTCGCAGTAGTAGAAACGCGTTTGTAGAAAAAGCTAATCTTAACAATCTCTCTGCAAGGAGCAAAGGGACGCCTGACCCTGTTCTTGAAGAGCTTGTTACAATCCCTCCACCAACAGAGTTCCGAAGCCAACGACGTACCCGGGGTCATCAGCCATATAGTTTTAAGAATGGCGTTAGTCCATCATCCTACAATAACAATGAATACTCTAACTGTAATAAGAATGATCAAACTAATATGCAATACATTAATAGTCACTATCCGTAGTAATAATACTTACGAAACTTTAAACAAAACGTCTCCTTTTCTAATACTAGGAACTTTATTAATTACAGTAAGTCACAAATTATGTAAAGTAAATCAACATTATATACTTTAACAAGTCAGTAGTTATAATTAAATTATCTTCAAGTATGAAGAAAGTCATCAAACATTATAACTTAACGATTTCACACAGGTGCGTGATAAATGAAACTTAATAACATTATTAAATTATTTAGAATATCTAACATTTTAGAAGAGTCCAATATTTTTGGTCAAACAATCGCACAGGTCAACAAAATTGAAAGGAAGTTAAATTCCTTGCTATGTCCATTTATCTAAATTAACATAATGGCTACTTCTACTTTTTTTGCATAATATTTTGCTTATTTTTTTCTTATGATTTTCACAATACAACTAATAGCTTAATTCAACAAAAAAATCTTTAAAAGATCAGTAAACAAAAAAATGATTTCAGCTAATACCATCATCATACATAATTAACACTGTTTAAGATAGACTGCTATGCAGTACAATATTTCCTGGAACAGTGTAAGAAGCTGAGTAATAGATTTTAATCAGTCCTTTAAAGAACTAGGAATGTTAACAATATGTACATTTAATTATAATTTACCGCAAACTCACAGTGCGGTATAAATGAGAAACTGCACTTAATTCAAAATATCTTACTTGGAAAAAATATTTAACTTACAATCAATTTGTAATTTCATATTAGGAATTATAGCTTCATATAATTTAATCCCTGTATTTGTACCATTTGAAGTCCCTACAAGTGTGCAGTATTATAAAATACCTTATTTCCTGTTGCAACGGGGTTAACGGCTGAGGAAGTATGAGCAATAATCGTACTACGATTAGGTCCTGAAGCTGCTGCCCCGGCACCATTCTTTGGTTTCCGTTTACGCGTTTGAATATTGTCCTTCTTCATTGTTAAAGGTCTTGGAACATTGTGAAGCTTGTAGTATAGGCCACAAGCGTTACAGACAGTTTCTCCGCTGGTGTTCCTACGCCATAAGGAAGTTTTGTCGGTACGACAGTTGGCACATTGAAGCCCAACCCGGCGACTTGCACTCTAGATATTGGGAAGATAATTAAATTTCACCTGTTATTTGAGGCATTTTCATTTTTTATAAAAGCTCCAATAAATACCCTTTCATAAAATATAAAACACAGAACAAAGCAATGCAAGCGTAAGTAAGTAAGCCAATTGATATAAAGCTTAGAAAACGTGAAGAATGTGAATCTTATTAGCTCACTCTACACTCCCAATTCTAAAATGTCATCAAAATTATCAAATAATTTACAGCTCAACGGTTACAGTATAATTTCTGGTGAAACAAAAAAAACAAGGGACAAGCTTAGTATAGAGCAGTTTTATCTTAAGTGAAAGTATTTCATGCAACCCTTTGCAATATCTCATAACACCCCAAACAAACTTTCATGATCATTTACTTTAGTTTATTACTTGTTTAAACAATTGCGTAATCAACTCGCAGTTCAATTCGTGCAAATTATTTCGAAATCGGCTTGCATAACTTATATTTTGTGTTTTAGTAGAAAAGAAGTTGAAAAAGACAATTGCGAAATAGATCTTATCTGATTAGTTTTAAAGCTAGTTTACATCATCTACTTTTTTTGATCATCTTTTATGAGTTACATACCAGTCTTTGTTTTGGCTGTGGTGCAAATCCGTCTCGTCGATTTTGTTTGTGTGAGTAAGACCCTGAACCTGTGCATAATTAAAATATTTAAATGTAGAAGACGGACTAAATTGATCCGGAAGTGTTTTTATCGAAAATTATAACCCTTTTGAAAATTATAGTTTTTATGCTCTTAAACCGTTTGATGGGCCCCAAATACAAAAGTTCAATCTGGTGCTATTGTGCTAATGATTATTCATAGAATTATCTGCTAGTTTGATTCTCATTCTTCACTTGCTGGCTCTGTGGTTAGATTCTAAGAAATTGATGAGCACATTTAATGCAGAAACTATCACACGCAGCAGTTTAAAGGTAAGTTTTTTAATGTGATTCGATTCGATTAGTTTTCAAATAGAAAGCAGCATCACAAAACAAATAGAAGGAAGGGGAAAATCTTTTTAGTTTTGAAAAAGAATTTAATTGATAGTTTCAAAAAAATCGAATTGCATTATCTACCAGAACCGTAAATTGAAAGAAACCTCACTATTCGTTTAGGATGCTTGATCAAAGGGCGATTCATTCCGTTCATTTTGTGGTAAAGGCCACAAGCGTTGCATAGATAGTGCCCTGTCCCGTCACGACGCCATAGCGGGGTACTTACAGCACCACAATTTACACATTCTCGTGATTCGGGGCCACACCCATCGTTTTCCATATCGGGTTCAAATTCCGGCCCTTAACATAATTAATGAAATCAGAGATGTCAAAAATTTGTAAATGAAACAACCAATTTTACTGATTTTAGGGGCAAAAAGATAAATTGTCCCAGTGGCTATAACATGGCTATGCCTACTTAAAACATTTCTAGTGGCCAAAGGCGTGTTCCTACTTAATTGTTAATGAGTTTTGTTCGAGTATTTTTACTTTGAACTTGTATTCATGTAAATATTATAATAATATTGGTAGCTTTTGTAATCCGCTATTTGTAATGCAATTTTTGCCCCTTTTTACAAATGATAAATGATCCGTCCAAATTCAGTTTTGGAAAATGTCAAAATATGCTTACGCCTTTGCGTTTGCTGGTGTGCCTTCACTATACGGTCAGATAACTTTCAATCTGTGTTGTGTGGTGTACCTTTTTGTCACTTGTCAAATAAACTTGCACTTTACAGAGAATGCAAAGATGCGATAAACTAAACTAAAAGTATGTTTCAGAAGGTCATGTACACATGCTCAAGTTTCCTTGAGATTTTCGTGCTTAATTTGAAGCTTCATGATCTAAAACGTATTGAGAATTCATTCGAAGGCTTTTCCGCTACATTGACTGGCTGACCCTTTCTTGTTACTGAAATAAAATGGACAATGTTTTAGAATATCGAAATCCTAGTCTCAACTCATACCGATCTGAAATAATTATTTTGTGAATGAATCATTACAAGTTTTACAATAGACCTCGGACTTGGAATAATATTCTTCTTTTTGCGTTTCGAGTATTTATTTGGTTCATAACACTAATCATGTTAGCCTCACACACATTTTATTGTTTTGAATTGATAAATTTTATTCGTAATAAAAAACCTAATCAAATGAATATGCATTAAACACTCTCGAATTGTTAAATAAGGTTGCAAACGTTTTAGTAGATATGAAACATGAAATATTTTATATCTTTCATTAATTTCAATGAAAAACCATCAATCTTATTAAAAAAAGGCAGTAAAATATTATTTTTACATAAACAATAACTTCCCCTGTAAGTTTTATAATTAATAAAGATAACAGACAAAAGTAGCATCTGGAACATCCGCTCCAATTGCTCACTCTCTTTTGTCTTTATAAAAAACAAAGACTCATCGTCAAAAAAACTTTTCCAACAAAAATTATTCCAATTTTTATGATGCATTTCAAAACCACATCCACTCCATGAATTTTAGTTTGAAAAAATAATATGCGCTTCTGAAATAATAATTACTGCTGTAGTTAATTTTCGTGTATAGTACAATATTACGTATGTAAATCTTTTTGTCATTACTCTTCATGAAAAAGGAAGCAAACAAAGAAAACTGATAAGAAGAAAGACTAATGTTGATTTAATGAAGATGTACGAAGGAGAAAAAGACGAAAATAAATCAGTGATGTGGAGAATAATAACAAAAACTTAGCCAAATATTGGTGTATGATGTTTTAAATAACAAAAATCTCTCTCACAGGCTTAATTACTATTACAGTAAAATATACAGGCTATGTTAGGCTAAAATACAAAAATTACTATGCTTTTTTCTCCCAATGATTTAACTGACAGTGTGAGAATAAAAGAAAGTAAATCATAACTTCTAGCTTGAACAAATAAACAATTACTTAATTTTAGTTATGATTCTTGTATTGAAAAATTAACTTTCTAAACCTGTCCGTCCAGTCTTTGACCTTTGCATTCATCAATTTATCTTTAAAATATGTATCATTTGATAAAAATCATTGTGATGTTTGGAATTTGGGCAAAAACAGTGTAAAAACTGCAACATGGACGGACAAACAGACAGAGCACTAAAGCCAAACCTATATTGAACGGGTTTCAAGCTAGTAATGACATTCAAATTTGTAAAGTTTCGATTCTTTTTATGTGTGCCGCTACATTCATGATAAAATACTAAATTAGTTTCACATTTTGGAAGGAAGGTTCATATAAGTTAATAAATTACGAAATGTGCAAATCAATAATAGACTGGCTTGCTTTCACTTTGCTGTAGATTAGAATATTGATGAATACTACAATTTGTACATTCATCTGCATACATAGCTATACACAATCCTGATTGAAATATATTATACAGCTGGTGTAAGTTAATAATTCATTAATCCGTTTGAAATACAAAAGTCAACCTTTTCCGATAACCCTTCAGTTGAAATCAGCAATAAAAATGCATGTATGAAGCTATAATCTATCCGCATATCTTTCAGTCTCTATAACAAGTGCAATATAAAAAGGTTGATCGCTGATCAGGATCTTGTTTGTCAAGTTCACCTTAATCATGAAACTGATCATCTGTCATACATGCAGAATTATGGAATATGAACTTAGGAACCTATGATTGCAAACTTTGCTTTTCCAAGAGTTGCCGTAACTTTCTTCCGCAGGAATACCATAAGAAAACCTTTAACATTTCATAGAAAAATGAAATCTCAGGGATTATCATTATCGTTCCTTATCTCTTAAAATTAGAGCCACATTATGGAAGTTTTGTTTGAAACGTTTTCAAACTAGATTTTTATTAATAGAATTAAAATGAAATAGAAAATTGATATTGCAGGTACTAAAACATATATAGCTGCATTAACACCGACTTCATAGGTGTGTTTGCATAACAAAATTATAGGCTACCATATTGCAAAAATTTATGTTACGCACCGTTATCTCAAGTGCATGTTTAAATGAGGAATTTAACGAAAATTATTGCATTGATATGCAAAAGGACGATATTAAACTGAATTGTGTTGATACATACCGATAAACATTAGCAGAAT
Source organism: Lepidocyrtus fimetarius (assembly GCA_036507315.1). NCBI lineage: Eukaryota > Metazoa > Arthropoda > Collembola > Entomobryomorpha > Entomobryidae > Lepidocyrtus > Lepidocyrtus fimetarius. Next base: position 31,228 of record JAANSO010000097.1, read on the forward strand.
GATTTTACCAAGATGCTAAAAACACAGTTTTCATATGTGATTAATTTTTTATGCTTTCTCCTGCGTATTTCAGAAATTTAGAAACATGTCAGGAGTAAAAGTTATTATAAATACGATAGCAATTACAAAGGCACTTACCATTAAGTAAAGCGGATTGATTTTTGCTACCTCGTGAACTCTGAGAAGTTAAATTGTTGTAAGGGGAAGCATTATAATTTACAATTGATGAGTTTCCAGAAACGCCTGCGGGGTTTACGGAAGAACCCGCTGCTGCTCCAACACCAAAACTGCTAAGGTCAAAGTATGAGTTGGGAGTACCCCAGTGGAATTCCGGCTGATATTCTAATTAGAGAGATTTTAAAGTTTTTATTTGTACCTTATTTGCTTTCTTTATTAAGTAGGCAATTATTAGTTATCTATGTAAGAAATAAATACAGGCTAAAAAGAGGTATACTTACGAGCACCATATGGATGCATTATTGAGCCATTTCTTGGCGTTGCGTGGATGAAAGCTGGAAGTTTACTATTCGGCGGAAGAAAGTTAGTAGCTGGGGGTTTGAAATTTTCTTCTAAACCTATCAATACAGCGAAAGCATAGAATATTATACAGCATTGCAAACTAGTTTACCATAGTCTACTTTTTAATCTAATTCGAATCATAAATAAGTTACAATAGACATATGGACGTCTATGCAAAGAATAAAACTATTTCAAAAATAGGCATTTTTCTTACCGGGAACACTTTGCCATGATCCTAACTCAGCTTGATGAGCCATGTAAGTGTGGAGGAATTGGTTGTAATTATTTGAGTTTTCAATAGCATTAGTATACATTGCTACGGCATCTTCCATCCTGTATGGGAAAATAATGTCAAGCGTCATTTCATTTACATAATTTCGGTCCTTTAGTTCCAAGTAAGTTAATTAGTACTGGTCGATTAATATTTACAACTAATTTTTGATTAAATAAAAGATATGCACGTGTTTCTTAAAGCGTTGATTTCAACAGGTCCTACCAATTTAGAAAACAACATTTTCAAATGTTTTTAACAAACATGAATGAAAGAAACTGCTGAAAATGCAATAAGTTCATGAGTTGAAGTATAAATTATCCACTCAGCATTTTAGGTCTGACAGGATATTCCAACATTAACGATTTAATGCATTGCCCACGGGACAGGACTGGGACTGAGGTTACAAACTTGTACTTGACTTGCTTCCATAAACGTACAGAATAACATTTTATATTTTAGCCAATGGCATGTTGAAAGTTGACCTCTACCGACCTTATAATAATATGACCTCTGAATTTACATTATAAATATGATTAATCACGTAAGCAAATGAATTATTTCTGAAGAAAAATGACATTTTCTCAACTCATACAAAACTTCCACCCTCGTCGTTTCATTTTTTCCAGTAAAAAATCAAAGAGTGCAAAAATATTATCAGCGAACTGCTTCATGATCGTTATTTGAAAAAATCTTTCTATTTTAATCTGTCCCGATAGAGCTGTGGATTTCATACCTTTCATTTATGCAATGTGGCTGAGAGTTGTTTGCGGTGGGCATGTCTTTCCAACTTCATTGGTCAGTTATGAGATATCTTTTGGACTCTCTAAAAGCATTAATCATAGCTAAACAACCCTAAAAGAGAATTATCATCGCACCGGTTTTGGTATTGGTATCATCACCAGTAGCTTTTATGACCGTCCCTATCTATGCATTTGCAAACACACGCCTACCATTCATGGTAAACTTCTTTGTGCCGTACTTGATCATTTCAGAGTTTATGTAATAGATAAAGATACATACCTGTTGAGAGTGGGTGGAACTAGATCTGAATGATGATTGTTATGATGATGATGAACACTATTGTTGCTGCTGTTATTATTAGAATTATTACTGCTCCCACTTGTATTACTTGCGCAACTTCCGTTACTAGTGAAGGATCCACCACTTACAAACGGGTTGTCATTATCACAATTTAAACTGCTGCTGGAGTTATTATTATTGTGATGATTATGATGATGGTGGTGGTGATGTGAATTGTTGCTGTGATGAGTTTCCGGAGAATGTTGTTGGATTAAAGAACCCAAAGCAGCTACGGCTGAGTTGTGCCCGTGGGGAAAGTTTTGGATTGGGTTGTCCAAGAATTCTTCTTCAATGGGGGATGTCGGGGTGGCTGACATGGAAGGGGATGATCCCGTTCCACTGCTGTCAGGAGTGTGCTGCATCATTGAACTGACATTCGTGCCACCGCCGCAGTTTCCTCCTTGTGACTCGAACGTGGCTTGCTCAAGTAATTCGGTTTTGAGGGGGGTGGATGGGGCTCCTGAAATCGGAGGGGAGGCACCTGCTCCACGTTGCGTTTCAATCATCCTGGCTCTGGGGTCTATCCCGTTGTAGCAATAGTAGCGGCTGTCTATCCCTATTGTTCCTCGGGTTGAATAACCAGGTATGGAACTAAATGAATCATTACAAAGCACACTATGTACATTAAGAAGATCATATAGCCAACCAAAATAAGCATTCACGACATTGCATAATGAAATGCTCGTATAATTATTTAACAATGAGCTACAAATTTGTTATGACATGGGGAAAATAAAGTCGTCAATGGTGTCACTGGCCGCGGTGGCCGACAATGACAGAATCTAAAGAAATGACATTACATCATAAGGAAAAATCCATTCACATTGTTTCATTAATTATTAATTTGCTTAAAATTATTGTCCAAATGTCCTTTCCAGTTAATTATACACACATGCCGTAATTCCTGAAGTCATCCACACTAATTATAGGAGAATTATTTTAAATTAAGTATGGATAGGTATTACGCATAATCTACACCAGAGTGGTTCTTACCATGGCATAAACTGGAATTTATTGTAGTAACTAGCATTTCCATTAATCATGTTAACCTTGAAAGTTCAAATACCGCAGTTAAATATTTGTTTACTAGTTCACTACTGCCACTGTCACAATGTCACGATTTTAATGATGGGTTTTCAATTAAAATGTGAATTTATTTTCCTTATGGACACTCTCTCTATGGCTAAACTACGCCGCTTTTTCTAGGGGAGTATTAAAATCCTCTAAAATCTTGCTTTCTTCACTAAAAATTATTGAGATCTGTGTTAATTTTAAAGATTTTGTACTTTTAGCTAATTAAACAACGGTTTATAGCAAACTCCAAATAATTTTAATGCTTCATTAGCAGCTTCTCTGTGACCTTTTAAATGCTTTAATCAAGTAAAAATGAAGCTTTTAACAATGATCGGTTGCGTTATCAGAAAAATTTGCATAAAACTTTGATAGTGCCCACCCAAAGGAAATAGGTTTTTACATGAAAAAATACGTACATGCAACGTAAAGTAGAGTGTGGACAGGACGTGGACAGAATGGATTATACGTATAAAAACGTATATCCCTTGCATATTAGACAGAGCAGTGACACACGTGATTGGTCTGCTTTCATATGCAAATTAAGGTAAATTGGAGAATTCCAGTGTTGAAAGATACTTAATTGTCGTAATTGAAAGGGAAATGGAGGTAGATAACGTTTTAGATACGTATTTTTGTCGTATGCTGTCCTTAATTGAAGGAAATGGAAGTGTGCGCTATTGTAAAGAACAGGAGCCAGATAAAAGATTTAATTTGCATTTGTTAATTACTAATAGATAAGAAGTCATTTGCATGAAATGTAAATTGTGGTTTTATTCTCTTCGACTTGTTTTTATAAAGTACTCGTCTCATTTGAGCTGAACCCAATCATCCATTTTTTCTTATTCTAGCTTTCATTTTTACATGTAAAAAGGTCCAAAACTGTGTAAATGTGGCTACTAGAAAATGTAAAAAGTGGTGGATTTGGATGTTGGATTGTTGTTGGATATGTTTGTAGAAAAGGTTCTAACTTGAGAAAACTTAATGGGAATAACCTATTGCCCTTGCTTAAGCTTTGTACATGTCACTATTCCCTACAATATGGAGCCTATGCATAAGTCAGGGTATAAAAGTTGATTTCAATGAGATGTAGATGCAGAAGAATTATTGAAATCTTGGAGAATATTTTGTAGTTTTCATAACTGCTGAGCCAAGAGATTTTTTAAAAATCACACTAGAAATGACTGTAGAAATGGGTAAGTTACGGGTTAACTGAATAGAATTCCGGTTTCTGCAAAGATTTGTATTTTGTATGGCTTCTATGAGGAAAAGAACTGATTGAATAGAGATAACATAATCACTCATCACCGACTGTTTTCACAATTTGAGATAAACCTTTCAAAAAGAAAGTCAAAACAAGAGTTTTGTTTTGAAAATTTTTTCATTAACAAAATCATTAGAAATCATGCAAACTTGTTGAAGAAAAGGGTGAAGGGTTTCCTGTGATCGTACAAATCTAGGGATCGTAAAAGCATCCCTTGACAGCAAATGTACTACAAAGTAAAATGTCTCATTTCATAATCTTTTTGAGAGGGATGAAATCTTATTGATTCCAGCTGCGACCGAAACATTTATGGGGTTTTATGCTCCATTAACAGACTTGTTTTAACATTAAAATGTAAAAACTGACAGATTTAATTGGTGATTGCAAAAGTCAAAAGGATTTCAAAAGTGGTTGCAAGCAAGTTTTAATAATTTAAAATGATTTTAATGAAGAGAATGTTTCCCCCGAATGTAAATCAATCATTTTTAGTAAATCCAGAACATTAAACCTTTAGTTACGTAATCCCTAAAATCTTTAATTTCTACTGGAATAAGTTAACACAGCAAAAATATAGAACCTGTTAAGAAAAGATGCATAAGCTTTTCCAATTGGAGACAGAACTGGAAAGGCTTACGAGTCTGACCTTTGACTTTTCTCGTTACTTTTTCACTCGGCTTTTTTTTGCTTTTCCCAGATTTTTTTCAATGATCAATTCAACATTAAAATTAAAGATTAATTTAATAATAGTTATAACACTTTCCAAACGGGAAGAAAGAACCAAATATAATTAGCGTTGAATAATTATATAACAAAAATTAAGAAAATCATGCTGCAATTTTTTGCTATATCAAGTCTTTAGAAGCACGTTTATGATATTAAATGAGATTTTGTGAGAAAATGCAACTTAATTTTGAGTTGAAAATTATGACTCTTTCATGTCTAAAAGTCCAACAGAACTTATTTCATAACAGCAGTCAAAAGTCAAAGACTCTAAAGTTGAAAAAGTTGAACAAGAATCATGAAAGCAGTTAAATCGTATATTTATATTGAATATTTATAATGATTTTAATTAGTAAGTCAGTGAGCCCCTTCTTTCTTTGCCCTTGAGACGACCGTCACATTACATTGGAAACAGAGTATTTTTGGATTGAGAATTGTGTGGAAAAATCTTTTGAAAATGATTTGTTTATGGCATTTTTGTCATTGCGTCTTATTTTTCTATATCGTAAAAAATTGAAATTGTCACAGAATTTTTTGTAATGCAACTCTATATAGCAAGTTGCCACTTTGAAAGATAATTAAGCAATACAAAGTTTATTCTAAAATAGTAGAAAGACAATGTCAAATGTCAATGCAAGATGCACTATTAGCAGATATTAATTGTAGAAATTGCGTCTGAGTGTTTGCGGTAATAAATAGATTAAGTGATTAGAATGAAAGAACAAAGATTAGACACTTTAGGCATTGATTTTGTGTAGGTCCTGTATTTATATATCTTATCGTAGTAGATAAGTGAAAACTAAAACCTTTTTGATAGGTTGTGTATAAATATAAATTGTTTATTACAAAAAATTACGATTGGTTTTATGTGGTGTTAAAGATATATAAAAAAATGTTTGTAATAAAGACAGCAGCCTCAAAAAATTTATTGACAATAATAAAACCTGAGAGGCTGTCTGCCACTCTCCTCTCAGCCAAATAATTAAGAAAATGTTTTGTTTTTAAATCAATGTCAAGTTGAAAGAATTTTTTAAAAGACAATTATGACGACATTTATCATGACAGTTGTCTGGAAAGAGTTTACAAAGAGATTCACATGGCGTAATTTCAAACTGCAAGTGCACGACAAAGTAAATAGGTATGTTAAAAACAAGAGAGTTTTTAGAAGCCGAAGTGCAATCAAATCAATAACGCGATGATTTTATAATCCAAAGAGTATATGAAGAATGAAGCAAACATAAATGCTATAAACTACTTAAAACCTTACGTCCTACCTCAATTTAATTACTTAAATTTTATGAGGATAAATCTCGTAATCTTATTTTTTCTTTGTTCTTTGTATAGCAAAGCTTTAGTTTAATTCAGTCAGGTTCGTAATTTTTACTATGCTTTGCGTAATTTAGATTTTTCAATGAATCATGCTCGAATTTTGCTAAAATGATTTTTAATATTAAATAAAGAAAAGCTGGAAAAGAAGTCAGATTTAAAACTTACCTTTTATCGATAATCGGTGATAACTGCACAGATAAGATTTAAAGGGTTCTTCCAAAACTTTTTGAATATCAAAGCTTATCGATGTAGTATAAAATTGAATTATCTAAATTGATAATTTCACAATCACATCACCACTATTTGTCAAGATTTGACAAGGCATTGGATGCGGTTGAAGAAAACGGAGTAATCTCTCTATCACAGCACCCGTCCAATCTGAGACTGTTCTTAGAGGGATGTGTACTGATTAGAGATTGCGGTTCCACAAGAAAAACTTGAAGATCTACAGAGAAACTTGTTGAAGCTAATAACGATTCTTAACATAGAAGTAAATCCAGCAGAGTCAAACTACGAGTTTTACTAAGCTTTATACGAAATCGATCAACACATTGATTTTACCAAGATTTGTCACTTTGGGCAAACTTACTGGAGTTTAACTTGGAATAGTTAAAGGTTAATGTATAACAGTATTTGTGTGCGATCGTAAGATCGATATAATGAACGCTCTGTGTATCATTAGTAAGTTAGCTTTAATTACGAAGTAATGTAATACGCCTCTGTAAACGAGAATTGAGAGACAAAGTGAATTGTGTTAAATAGAGCTGCATAGTACCTAATGGGCTTAAAATCTTTTCTTTTTCTTGAGAAAAGTCGCTGTTTAATCTTCACAATATGGAATAGCCAATATTTACAGGGAGACTTGGGGTTTGCTTTGAGAGTTGTAGGGTAAAGTACAAAGAGTCCATGGCTTTGTCTATTTTTTTCTTGGGTCTTTGGTGTCTTTTGTTTTTACATGAGTAATCCAGATTTTAATGCAAAACAAGAAAAAAATTAATAAAAATCATTGTCCCAAGTAAAACTTGTGACTAATGCCCTTTTGAAATGTAATAAAATTGGGGAGTTTTTTAAGGGAGGGTTTTAGGATTTTACACAAAATGCATTGTAAATTTTTAATATACATGACATTTATTAAGAAGGACAGAGGATGCTTGTTCGAAGATAATAGAAATTATGAGTCATTCTAGAAATTAACAAGAATACAAGAGATTTAGGTAAAGTTTTTTATAATATAAAATGACTTACAAATGATCTTAAAAAGTTTCAAGTTTTACAACGGAAGTCACTATCAGTAAAAAATGTGTCATAAGGGGATACATGAAAACAGACAAATTCAAACTCATCAACTGCAAGTTTTACATACATTTTTGTTTGTATATTCGTAATTAATGATTAGTATTGGAGAACTCATCAAAATAAACAATTTTGCTTCAAATCATTTTTTTGTTTCATGATACATATTATGCCATGTGATTTTGAATACGAAGTCTGAAGCGAAGTATGCGGGGCTGCAGCTTATGAAAAGATTGAGTTTTCATGTCGAAATGCATAGAGAATACAATATATAAATTCCATTACTAACGGAGCCATTTCAATTTGAATGGCATCAGCTCTCCAATTGTCTAAAATAATTGTCCCCAAAGAAATTGTCTGGATAAAAAAACAAGAATTAGAATAGCATAAAGATTTGTGCACATTCAAATATTTAAAAACTCAGTTTAAATAAAATTCAGTATTCATGAAAGATGAGATGGCGGGGCTAGGATTTACTTCATTTCAGTATATTTTCTGACGTATGCAAACTTACAATATTTAAGTTTTTTCACCTAATGGCTTTATAATTGCTTTTGTGGAAGCTCTCAAATTCAATTACAAACATTGAAAGTTACTACCAACGTAAATTTTATGCATGTATGATTCGATATACCTAATTACATTTTGACAATCATGACAATTGTACGAACGAGCTTATGCCTTATGTAAGCTGGAACAATGGCCTGTCAGTGTGATTGAACTTGTTGGAATTCGCATTCACCTGAATGCTTTCCAAATCATGTTTTGATGCCTTGCTTATCAGATACTAAATCATTCGTGCTTATCTGAAAAATTAAGCAATGTTTTCATTTTGCATAAAAATATTAAAAGCTTGCACAAACTTGCAATGGGTAACAATAAAACTGACTCGGACAACAAATCTTATAAAAAAATGCGCTTAATTTATTGCTTCAGCTTGAAAATGCTATTTTGGATTTTCTTTATCAAATATGTTATGAAATAAGAACAAATCGAGATGAATTTTTCATTTGATATAAAATTGCATTTATTTACTGCTTCAAAAAGAATCGGTTGCCTGTGCTAAACTATTTATTCTATTACTATTCTATCTAAACAAGTTATAGTACCAGTCTCTAATTCAGTTCTTTATTTTCTTTTCCAACGATATTTAGGGCACAATAAAAGGTAGTGCAATAAATCGGTAAAAGTTTTTTTTAATATAATTATTTTTAAAATCATTTTAGGAAAATGCCGTCTGTCTCGAAAACAAATAGAATTAGGAAGATGTTTAATACACATCAGACATACATACAGAGACATACAGAGACAAGCAAGCTTGTCAGAAAGTGAAATGCACGTTTCAAATCGATAAAGTTGTCTTATGCCAAATTGAGCATGTGTGTATTAATTAATACACGTGTTATTATCAACGTCTATTAAGCGAGCGAATCAATTTCATAGTCTTTTGCATTAACGGGGCCTTCCTTGGCTTTTGTTTAGCGACTGATTCCCTTTCACGCGATATTGAAGGGGCTGGAGCATGGCCAGCTTTAGACCCGTGGGATATAACGACGGACGCTTCTTGTATGACAACTTTGCGGTCTCCAGATGCCTTTGGATTGTTAAATCCAACGCTAGCACTTGATGCAACCCCGCGTTTAGCACCTTTCTCTTCCATTGTTTTTAAAGACTTCATACCATTTTGAATCTAGAATTTACAAAATAATTAAAACTTTTATAAACAGGCAAATTGTTAAGTTAAGCATATACAATACATAGTATGCAAATTCATTGTTACCGTTTGAGCCTTATCTCGATTAAATTTAGGGCCAGAATTCGATTCAACGTATGCTAGCTTTGCTTTTCTTACTGGTACGGCAGTTTCAAGTTGACGTTTCATTTTCTTTCTTATTTGCTCGAATTTAGCTCGTTGTCCATCCTTACATCTCTACCATAAATAGTTAATCAGATTGAATTAAATTCCGTACAGACTCATTTTGGCAAAATTAATAGCTTGTCAATAAACTGCAATTTTACTTCGTATAGCTCCCTCCAAGACTCCAGTTCTCCTGGACACTCTCCACGAAAGTCACGCTTACAATGGAATTGCCAGAGTTCATCAGTTTCGCCTAGAAATAATAAATGTAATCAATACCCCATAAGTATATATTGTAAAGTAAATAAATTACGTCGTAAGTTATCATTACCAACTAAATAATCATTCAAAGTTTCAATTTCGATTAGCTGCTGAGGAGTTGCCCTTTCTAATGCCGGCTTTAACATGTCAAACGAAATCCCCATCGTGTACGTGTAAGTTAAGGCACCTACATTTTCTTTAATATTCTGCATACACAAGTCAAACAACGTTGGGACCTCTCCTCGTCGGCCACTTTTAACTCCAGAGTATACTTTTGACCTGGAAAAGATAATAAAAACAGTAATAAGTTAATACGCAGGTGTCTTCTACTTTTAAATAATTTGCAATAAAAATCTACCTTGCGTTTTTATTTCTATTGGACAACATATTACTAATTGCTTCATTAGTGCTGTCCTGCGAACCAACGGCGTTATTATCGCAAAACGTACTTGGCGTATAATAAACAGGTTTACGCTCAGGTTCCTCATCTCTTCTACTTCCATGCTTTCCACTCTTGTTTTTCATTGATTGATCATTTAAAGACCCCAGTGCATCTCCAAAGCTAGTTCCAGAAGAAGAATATTTGTCCTCCTTCGTAAATGACTTTGACTTCCCATTAGACGAAGTGGAGTGGCCATTAACGCTAGGCTTACTGGAGGGTTTATAGCTTTCGCTAGCTTTAAAATAATTCTTTTCTTCCCCTTGGCCAGTGTTATATATTGACTTTTTATTATTTGAAATCACAGTGTTAATACTTTCATCCAAACGAGAGCTATGACTCCTCCGCTCATCTCTTTTTTGATAATAATTCCCCCTTTCACTCCCATTATGCTCTTTATACGAATCCCTCCCATTGGATTCCCTCATTTCAAACTCATCCCCACTCTCCTTATCACCCTCAACACTTTTATGTAAACTCTCGTCCGATGATCCTTCCGAATCACTCCCAGACCCCGACTCTCCCCCTTCAGACTCATCTTCTTCCCCACCTCCATTCTGTTTTTGTTGCTGCTCCACCATCAATTTCCACCTCCGAACAAGAGTCTCCGCAGCCTGCCCCACTTTCCCTTCATTTCGACTTAGGGAGTTCACAGTGCGCCCAATCCCAGTGTCTGATAAATCCCCAACGGTTATTTCCAGTCTTGAAAGTCTCCCAAGGTAGTGAAGTAACTGGAAAATGAATTACATTATAACTTTCACTTATTTTCAATTAACTTTTGTTTTTTTTACCTTTTCGTCGTTAATTCCGTCTTTTTTAATCCTCTTTTGGCAGTGCAAAATTGCTTCAACAACTTTAGGGTCAGACATTGTCTAGAGAAAAATCAGGTGAGAGCGCAGCGTCCAGCGTTTCTATAATAAAAAACAGTACCGATTTCTCCACTTGAAACAGCTGGGATGTCCTTGTAGGTAGTACAGAAAGTTGCTTATAAAATCCACACAGAAGAGTCTATTCTCATATATTTTTATACAGATTCATACAAAAGGCGTACCACCTCCTATTTGAAAAGCCTACTTTTCATACATAGATCATGTTTACGCTGCATTTTGTTATTTAAGGTCCTTTTTTCTTGAAGATATTAACTTGCTTCATTGTGAAGCTAAAAAAGCCTACACGACTGTGTAGATCTATATATCAATATCGATCGATATGACGATGTATGATAAGCTATATACCCAAAAGCAAAGGTGTATGACGATGATTGCAAATTCTGCATTTTTGTAACGGCTTGCAGTGCTGCAGTTGCATAGAATAAAACGGTTAGTTTTAACATTATTACAGTGAAGGTATGAAGATCGTTAACGGAAATTATAATGTGTAATCATAAGAAAAATCATTGAATGATTAGCCAAAATTCCCAGTTATAAACCCACATCCTTAACTAAAAACAAGCCCAATCATTCATAGCTTATCCAATCAGAATTTCCAAAATCAACTAGTCGTATAGTGATTAAATGATAATCCAAGAGTGCAAATAAACAGGAAGACGAGAAAAATCGCAATAAATCGCTTGTTTACGCATTTCTAATCTATATTTTTGCAACTTTATATGTGGTCTGGGAGGTAAGGGATTATGATTGTGTGTTTTGTTTCATAAGAGACACGGACATGAGCTGAGCTCTCGTATGTTTTTCTATAAAAAAGCAATGCATTTTGTGTTTTTTTGTAGGAAACACGATCACGAGCAGGCAGCTGATCATCACTATAAAAACAGCAAAACAGTTCATTCATAGCGCAAGTGGGAAGAACAATCAAAATTCAAAGTAATTTTAAGTTTAATTTGATTAGGCCACATGGTGCAGCTTCACGATCTAAACTCTATCCTTACCAGGTTAGTCACTAAACTCTATTACGCAATTTTTAATGCTATTGTGTGAGGTTAATAGTTAAACATGGATGTAATCTTATCATGCAGATATCAAAATCATGTTGGAGAATATGATAAGGCAAAATGGGAACATACAGTGGAGCAGAGAATACTGGATGGGATCCATCACATTCCTACAAAGTCTGCGAAATTACAGTCAGAGTTGATTGACTTGGATCTTGTTAGGGGTAGGTTAAATGTTTACTTTTGAAAGTTATTAGTTCATAGATTAATATGATATTCTCTTGGTGGTCATCTTCAGGCTCGTCGTTTTCAAAGGCTAAGCCCAAGCATGGATTATTCACTGTTATTCGTCAGGCTTCTTTACGATTCCTGTTCCTTCCTGTTTTTCATGAGTGGTGGACAGCGCAAACTTCGCCGAGATTGTTTCTCCTTTGTGTTTTTCTTTATTTTATTCAAATTGTTAATTTGTTACTTTACTGGGATTGTACGTTTTTCTTTGGGAGTGGAGGGGGGCTGAACGGCAGCAATGTTAGTAGTAAAGTTGGAAATCAACCGGTTTTCCATGGGCCTTTGCAGGAGGAAGCTCAGCAGGCGGCTTTGCATGAAGCGGAAGGGGCGTATAAGGCTGGGATTCAGAGTAGCGAGATTTTATCCCCGTTGGTGTTGATGATCATTTTGACGGTGCTGCACTCTCAGATCGTGGCGACGCATAATACTGAAACGGGAAGGAAGGGGAACGGTAATTTCTTGTATGGAAGCACAAAATACAGAAATGAACGGAGCAAACGGACAAAAAGGAGGATATCTAGACAGGCACTTCGTCGGAAATCAAATTCATCTACTCAGAAGCCGATTACTGCAGCAGTGCCAAGTTTGACTGGGCCGAGCACAAGTACTGGCAAGGTTCGACATAATTTGTTGGTACCGGGTGTGAAAAAGGTGTTTTTTGAAGATGAGTCAAAATCGTGGACGAGTTCAAACTCTGATAAAGATGAAGGGATTGCTGAAGAATATTTACATGAAAATGGGGAGACTGAAGGTGATGGCAAGTCTAAAAATCAACTTCCAACTCAGTCATCGGAAATCCCGGAAGAAATTATTGCAGCGAACAAGGCAGCAACGCTGAAAGAGTTTCTGGAGGAGAAAGTTGCGGGAGTTGAAAATCCAGAGATAAATATTACTGAGGATGGACCTCCAACAGAATTGATTCAAATTCATCATCCTCACATTCGTAAAAGAAACTTGAGTAAATTATCAGAAGCAAGTACGGCTAGTTTCAGTTGTCCGGACTTTAGCAGTAATAATAACGAAACTACTTCTGACGATGAGGACGGAGAAGATCATGCTATTGATTCAAGATCAAAGTCCGAGTGGACCGCTATTACGACTAACAGTGAAGATGAAGACTATGGTGAAGACATTCATTCTGATGACGATGAAAATAGAGTGGATATGTTGTTGAATGATCATCCATTTGCTTGGGAATTTGAAAATGTAAGTAAATAATAATTAATTTAAGCATAGTTGATAATCTTTGGGCTAAAGCTAATTATTAACATTTTATGTGTAGAGAGCGACAAACACAATGGGCCCCAGTTGCGTGTCATCAGATAAAGTCAGCTGCACTATATGGGAAGGCGAAGATGCAAAAAAGGCAGATTTAACTGTTCTTGATATTTCCTCCAGCATTATTGGCAAAGTTGAATGCGTTCAGGAAAATTCCGATTATTTGTATTTGGGTAAATAATAAATACCTATCTAATAGTTCTATATTGAACTCTTAAATAGTGGTTTGTGAGGTTAAAATATTTTTAAAATTCTGTTTCCAGGAATTTTCTTCAGCTGCATACTTGGAGTACTCCCATGCATGTGGAGACTTAAGGATGGATTTGAAACGGATCATTTTGAGTATTCAAAGTTAGGACCTTATCTAGTCGATGGAATAAACTGTGCTTGCGGAGAAGATCTCAGGTAAAACACAAATAAGGCTTATTAATTTGAATTATTAATTTTACTTTCACCAAACCAAATAAAGACAAAGTTTTGAATTGTTTGATTTAATATTTTGCAGGACACGTGCAATGATACTGATTTCTGTCACTCAACGTCTGTGTTTAGCTAGCGGTGTATTTTTTCTACTGGCGGTAGCGGAAAAGACATACAAACAGCGTTTCTTATATGCAAAACTTTTCTCCCGACTGACATCATCAAGAAAGGCGAAAAAGTCCGGTATTCCTCATTTCAGATTGAACAAAGTCAGAAATATTAAAACTTGGCTTTCAGTACGATCATATCTGAGGGTAAGTCTCTTCCATTCCAAATTTGTAAGAAAATGATTGATGGTTTTTAGAACAATGTTGTTCCAATTGTAGAGACGAGGACCACAGCGATCGGTAAATACCATCGTGTCAGCATCATTCATCGCAGAGTTGATTCTCATATTCTTTTTGTCTGTGGAACTGTTGAAGGTATGTTCCATGTAATTTGATTTGTAATATCCAACGTTCTAATTAGTGAAAGGTATATCGTAATGATATATTTATTTGTATTTATTTATAGGATTCGAATAGAATGTACTATTTGTACAATTTGGAAGTTATCGCATGGTGCCTCATGTTAGGAATCTATTTGATGCGGTACATGACTCTAGGCTCCAGAATTAGCCAAAAGTACCGCAATCTCTCTGTAATCATCACTGAACAGGTAGGCCATAGCTTTTCCTCAAATATAAAAACTCTTAATAATGAGTTTACTAAAGGACTAAATTAATAAATATTTTTGTACTATTTTAGTTAAATCTGTATTTGAAAATGGAACAGAAGCCACATAAGAAGGATGAGTTATTGGTTGCAAATAATGTTCTCAAACTTGCCGCTGAGCTCTTGAAGGTGAGCCAAACCTATTTATGCCAATCATTTATTAATAATTTTTCCAAAAACTATGTCGCCGCGTGTCTATGTTCCATATCTATTGCATAAACTTCAGTATCACTACGCGAAATCCTAATCTGTTAAGAATATACAGTTACTAATATTGTGATTAGTATTATCTTTGGGGAGACTAATAAAACACCAACGTAAGTACTTTGAATTACATCATAGCATCCTAAAATCCAGAATCTATGTGGATTTGTTTACATAACGTTTTCTTTGATAAGATAATATAGAAAGGTTGGTTTATTTCCTGTTTTCCTGATTAACGCTAAGCCAAAGCGCAAACCTAGCTCTCGTCAGTTTTAGGATGGGATTACAGTTTGTTTTTATTAAATGAGCTTAACTTTTATTAATTTTCATTTCCAGGAACTGGAAGATCCTTTCAAAATTTCAAGTTTTGCAACAAACCCATATTTGTACAACGTTACAAGACTAGTGATCCTCTCAGCGTTCAGTGGAGTCCTTTCCGAAATGCTTGGATTTAAGCTGAAGTTGTACAAAATCAAAATCAAGTAAACAACTCACAAAATATGTGATTCATGTAAAAAACAAATAATCGCAGCTCATTGTTAAAGAATGAATAGTCACAAAATTGTAAATAGTAACTTGTAAAACAAAGTATGATTACCTGTAAACTCATTTTTGAAAGTGGAGCTTAAAGATATCACGGAATCATATTAGTAAGCTACCATATGTACCTAAACTTAAATATTTCAGACTTTTAGTCAACTTTAGTTAAGAATTCGCAACTTAAATCAATCATGCATTAACTAGACTGTAGTTTCAAAGGTGCTATATGTAGCCAAAAATATTTAACTTTTATCTCTCATTTACTTAATCTCATTTTTCATTAACAGTTGTTGAGTCTGGTACATTAATTATTGTTACTACAACTCAAGTAGATTAAAAACGCTAGGGCAAAGAAAGTTTTAAAAGTTGTGCCAAATCGTTTGTTTGTAACAAGGTTTGTAACGTTATTCGTTCATTTAGTTCTTATAAATATAATTCTTGACGAAATAATTGAAGTCTCAGTTGCATTTACATTTTCGCTTGTCATAAAATAATCACATTAAAAAGTATTCAACTACAAAAAATCTCAATTGACTAAACTAATGTAGCTAATTAAGTTAATAAAAATAACCAGTTTTTGTTGATTTCAAGAGATTACATGAATTCTTGATGAATAAAAATATGGATTTACTCAATCAAGGACATGTCTTAAAAATTATTTGCATGGGAAACCATAAACTTCGATATATTTGCAGTTTTTCTCTCAAAAGTCTTAAAATGGCCAGTAAAACCTCAAAATAACTCATATTTAATTTTTGGGAAACTTGAGATAAATCCCGGAATGATCCTAGTGGGAAAGATTACTATCCAAACATAAGCTATAAATACTTCATGCGTCACAATTAATCTCCTTGTAAAATTATTATTACAGAATCTCCGTCATTGTTCAGTAGTTCTATAAAAACGTTTGGAATGGAATGTTCCACGTGAATCACCGATCTTAATGTATGATCAGTGCATCTCTCTTGTTCTTTTAACAAAAACTGTCTTTTTATGCATACTAAAGGCTGTCATTGTTCACATGAAAAGAAAAGGCATGATCCATCATACATATCATAAAAATAAGTTAGCTCTCGGGTTTTACGTAGGTTTTATATATTCTGCGCTGCGCAGTTGTAAATGCATAGAGAAAATAATAAGTGCTTTCATAAAAAAGATGACGAAGATTGGACCGAGGATGGAAAAAATAACATTTTTGATAAAAACTGATCAAAATGGATTGTTTGCAAGGAATTTCAATCAAATATACATGAAGGTACACAAAAGATAAGAAAAGTAAGTTAAACACTGTCCTAAAAGTTCTAAACATCGTACTTTCCATGAAATACTGTTTATTTACACGGTCATCATCATCATGTGAATGTGACCTGTAATGATATAAAAAAAGACATAAAATGAGCTCATATTGTTCCAGGATTTAGGCAAATGGTAAGCCTGGGGAAAGAGAGATTTTGTATAAAGCCTACAAAAGTTTTCTGCCTGTCACTCAAAACTCAAAGGGGCTCAAACAGGCAACTGATAAGAAAGGGTATCTACCAGGATCCATGTTCGGCTTATTTTTTTCCCACCTCGCCTTATCTTTTGATTATACCAACAGCCAAGCTCTAAATTACTTATCTCTCTCTCTCGTTTAAGATTCAAGCTTATCAGCTCTTTCGAGTAGCCTTTGTTTACTCATCCCAACAACAACCCGGTCGACATGGCTTTTTTTCTCCTCGATCCACTAAATTAACCAATCATATTTTCCGTTATTCAAAGACCTACATAGGTTTTTGGAAGTGCTTACAAAAATCACTTGTATATAGTCACACCTTGGAAAAAAATGAATATGGGCTATGCATATCACATCATCCTCAATGCTCATGATGATTTTCTTCTTTTATTATTGTTGTTAATATGTTTTTCCTCAATTGCTTAACACGGGGAAAATAATGGAGAAGTTTTCACTTTGAAGCTTAATTTTGCCATCTCTAACGATAGATTTGTGACATGGAAGACGCTACAAGAGGAACTGATAGTAGCCGTTTGGAAGCAGATCTAAAAACAAGACTCTGCGAGATAGGTTCATATCAAAAAGTCTGTGTGTACTTGTGTGTCGCTTTTAGTTAAAAGCTAAAATATCTTAATATCAATTTTATTATCTGCTGTTTCCAAAACTGATAGTCCTTAATCTTATGTAGTATTAATAATTATAGGGGAAAATATAAAGGCACTTACAACCTAATCTGTATATTTTGACACTACATAAGAGAGATTACTGATAGTATCTATCTTTAATAATAATTTAGTTAAGATATCAACGTTAATTGTTAAGATAGTTGGGTAACCACATAGGATAAAAATATCAGTGTAATCATTGAAAACACAAAAAAGCCAACGCACGCTGTTTCTTCAATGTCAATCTGTTGATAATAAAAACAAGGTAAGACTAATGATTATATTTTTCTTAATCTCTTAATGTGCTTTCTGGAAGAATATGATCTAATGAATCTACGTGTTTATGTAATTATGTGAATTTGGCAAATTATGCAATTCTTTTTGTGTGCTTTCACTGTTTGGGGCTGAACGCAGATTTCAGGGGAAAGCTAGTAATAATTACGTAACTATCATAAATCTTGGATGTTTTGCTTAAAATATCTTGACATTGGCACGTTTTCTAGTTTACAAAAGAAGCGAAATCAGCCCTTGTCTGTGCAATCTGTGTTTTAATTTTTTATCATGAAATCTCTAATCTAAATCATATGAACAAAATGATAGGAGATAATGGGCTAAAACGAGAAGTTGTAGGGCTACAATGCATGTACGCATAAACAAAACCACATTATTTCAATTTTTCTGATTTTTCTTCACTATCTTAACTTTGACCGATTACTTAATTCATAAAATGCTGTAATCAATGCTTTTGTTTGGTACGTGAAAAGCCAGAAAGGGAATGTTCTAATCAAGAAGGGGTTGATAGCAGTAAATAGCGCAATGTCACGTAATTTCATGGGTAAAAATAGCGCAATCTCTTTCACGTAGTTTTGCCATGTGCTAAGCACTTCCTTCAAGATTTTCAAAATTGAGTGTAAATTGCTGATTAATGATTATGTAAGGAGAATTGGAACAAAAAGATAATTTCAATCTTTGGAGAGCTTATAATTTAGCAGAATAATATAAACCCCAACACTAGTAAATCCTCCGGATGCAAACTGCAAACATACGCTACGCAGCAACGCTGTACTGTCTAGAGACAGGAATTGTGGACTCGGCCCTCTAAGCAAATAAAGTTTTTATAATTGGTTTCCGGTTTCAAGATTCATGAGTTTAATTACCTTGATCCTTGTCAATTCTTTTATGATAATTATTGCAATTTGTATCAAGCAACTTTAGTTCAATATTTAGAAATTGAAGATGTCAGATTGCCCCAGGATTACTTGCATCAAGGAATATGACAAAGACACTCCTGTTTTAATTTAAATTAATATTTTCATACAAAGTAAATCATACAAAGTTTCATTTTATGAATGCAAAATGATGAATTGCTTAATACTAATCCGTAAAAGGCTTACTGTGCTTCTCACTCTCACACCCTTTGTCATCATTTTAAACACTTTTCAATGATTATTTGCTTGTAGTTCGTGCGTTCTCTATATTTTTGTAAAATGCTCAGAGGAAACTCTTATGCAAATATGAATTAAATTTCAAGGTAAAGAAATACTCGTATATGGTGACATAAAACTCATAGATCCTGATTCACTTTCGTTTTACTTCCTTTAAAAAAACTATTCATTTTTTACTTCTCATATTGCGCACATCATTATTGAATAATGAGCATTGTCAAATTAAAGTTTAAAGCTTGTTTAACTTTTGACATTCCAGCTTTTGTTTTAAAAATGTGTTTTTCTGTGCTAGTAGTGTGTTCTTGTTTCCTTTCATGACTCAAAACGTAACAATCCTTCTATTCTTCTCTCTGTAGCGTAAGGAATTATTGCTGGAATTCCAGAACAAAAGCGATTCATTGTTGGCTAAATCCCGTATGAAAAAGGAAAATTCCTAGGTTTTGGTGAGTCATTATTTAAAAGACAAGGATAGGAAGAGATGGATCATAATCCTTTACCAGATCAGCTATCTCCATGCAAAGTCAATCTTGCAGACTTTGAAAACAACAACAATTCGGATAAAGTCGAAGAGAAAGAAATGGAAAAGAAAATTGAAGAGAAGGAATTGGGGGAGGATGAGAAAGAGGCTGAAGTTGTGCAAAGAAGAGCTTCTTCAAGTGAAGTCTCAACCGAAGTTGAAAAAGAAATGAAAACAGAGCCGGGGGAAGTATCCCAAGAAGATTGCATCAAGAACGAAGCAAGTGGTGTAGAGGAGTCTGCAGATGAATCCCAAGCTGAAGATAAGGCTGAAGATATCGAAGCGAAAAGCGGTGACGTCTCTTTAAAGGAAGAACAACAGGATGAGCCGGAACCGGAAAGAGTTGAAAGAAGGATTGTTCAATCCCCACCTTCATATAAGGGAGGAAATGACGTGAAAGATGCAACCGGTGAGGATGATATCAGTGCAAACAACGCTACATCCACAAAGAACTATTCTGGGGATGTATCTAATCAGAAGAGAAAAATGTCAAATTCTGGTGACACTTCACCAAGTAAAGACGAAGCGAGTGTTGCAAGTGTTGATGGGGACAAGTCGTCAAGTGAGTATCAACTGAGGATTCAATCTTCTGACCTTCAACAAAACGAACCTGTAAAGTCTTCTGACGGGGGTGGGAGTGATTCTGCTTCAACTCGCGGTAATCAGATTACTTATCAAAGCACCGGTAACGACAGCAACGTTGTAACTGGTGCTGGGCATATCAAAATTAGTAAGATTGCCACTTCCGAGTATCCTTCGTCAACTATTGTGACAACTGCACAACCCCAACGCGGAGTTATTCACTACAGCCATAACATGGGAGCTGCACAGGATCTTAATAAAAGTAAGAAATGGATGGGAAAGTTAATTATCGCTGTTTTTTTACTAATCTTTAACTGTCAGCTTTTATCTTATGCTAATTATTTTACCGAATTTATCTCATTTCCTTTTAAAATAATATTGGCTAGTAGCACAGTTTTAACAAATACTTGACCGCTATTAACTACTTAGGTACCTCTGCAATAATTACCCATAAAATGAAGAGATTTGGCTCATTTACAGTATTAATAGCATTTGCGTTAAATTCGTAGTAAAAAACTACCCTTTTTTATTTAAATGCGTGTTCAATACCACCAGAAAATGTTTATTTTTGTAGATTTATCTAATCAAGTGTTTGATTGTGTTTATATGAACAGTATCCTATTTTTAGAGATTAACCAGTAATAAGAATACCAGAATTATTTTTGCGAGATTTTTTTAGCTTCTTGAATTACAAAGCGTAATAAAACACCTTGCACTACTGCATTGCAGTAATCTGTAAAGGTATAATTTTAGATAAAGGTTTTATATTTTGTTGACGCCCAGAAGGGGACTAGTTGCATTTAATTGTGATTAGTTAGGAAGGTAGATTTTAAATCTGAGGAAATACTTTGATAAATTTAATATAGCACGGGACACGATAGATAGAATGCAAAGAGAAATTGTTCTTTCCTTCCCGAATCCAAGAGAAGTCTTGTATTTGGGGCAATTTGACACGAAAAAGAAGAAAAAATTGAAAACTTGTTAGTACTTGGATGAATTTTGTGGGAGTGGTAGCCCGGTTTGTAGCATGTTTTGAATTCAACCTGCCTTGACTAAAGTCATGCCGCTTGAAAAAGTTTTAATAAATCATTCAGGTCATTCCCACAAAAAAGCTAATGGAACCAGTTTTTTGAAACCACCAAAGTTGTACTAAAAAATCCTTTTCTTTAGCCTTTTTAGTCTTTTTTAAAATAAATTCCACAAGGTAGATTAATGACAGCTACTAGAAAGGTAGAATAAAATGGTTCATTAGTCAACAAAACTTTGAAAGGGAATTGCGTAATTTCAATAATCATTTCACATAATGTTTGCTTTTTAATGTGCAAAAACATTATCTGTAGACAATAATGATGTCAATAACGGGTAAGGAAATGCCCAAAAGGAGTTGAAAATTGATGAAATTATAAAACATGACAAACCCTAATTTGGCAAAGAACCCAGAAAGGCTTTCAATATAAATACGTCAATGAATTTTGTAATGGAAGATGCGTTAAATTTAAATTACAATCTTATCAACAGACAGTTTAAATTAAGGCTCCTTTGGGTTCATTTTTTGCAATTTTTCATTTACAAAGTAAGAAAATTATGAGGTATTTTATTCATTAGTTCAAAAGGCAAAGCGCTGTAGTAATAAGTTCAAAAGAAATTTTATCAGGGAAATTCCGTCAATGTGGAGTCCATAGTAGTTTTAGATACGTGAAAATTCCAATTCATTCATCCATTTACGCATTCCATTGTTAGTTGCCACCTGAAAACTGGACTTATATAAAATACATGTAATAGTAAATATTATAGAGTTACGTAACAGACTGGATTTGGTGTGAACTGAGACGAATCTCTGCACCACCCTAACTTTTACCCTGTCTCGATGAAATGTGTCGCGACGAAAGAATCTCATTCATAAAGCTTTCTCAATGACAACTTGAGAATAAGATGGGATGCCTTAAACAAGATGTTATTTTCATAAGACACCAAAATCCACCTTGCCTTTTATTTTGTCGGCAGTTTTTGATGGAATTTATTGCTAGGGATGATTTTTTATGTGAATGAAATTCTAAAACTTTCAGATTTGCTGAACTCCCAAGCGGAACCTTCTTCAACGCTTGAAAACATTATTAAAAAGGAACCTGACCCTTCTTTATCTGACCTTACCTCCCACCAGCAACACCGTCAGCAACCCTCTCGTGCTATTTACCAAATGCCTGTTTCAGTACAAAATGAGGTCCCAGGTAGTTTTCACGACAATAGTAGCCCTCATCACGGGAGAAATGTTCATCATCATCATACAATCCAGCAAAATTTAAAAACAGAGCCGATTCAAGTTAATAGCTTGAATATGTTGGCAGCTTTGGCAAATAGTAATCCTGGGAATAATACAAATCATCATCATCATCACCCTGTTTCCGGTGGTCATCAAAATACGTTTCAATCATCTCAGGAGCAAAACTTTTCGAGAAATATTGCACTTAATGCAAACGCGATTGACATTGCCAGAGTTATTGCTACCGTTGGGGGGACTGGGAATTACCCGAATCATTCCCCTCCACCTTATTCTGAGCATACTGGAGGGAGCCCTAATAATAATGAAGAAATGTCGCATAACTTCAGTGGAAGTAATAGTAACGCACCAAACACTTCCAATATTCATTCAAATAACAGCAATGGAAGCTCCATGGGGAATGGGAATAGCAATGGGAATCATTTCATGCCGGGATCAGCCTCCGCACGTGGTGCTTCCTATGGGTACTCCTCTGGCTCTCAATCGGGAAGGCATCAGGTGTGAAATCCTTTTAAAAACATCGTTCAGGGCATTACGTAATTTTGTATGTTTTTTAAAGGAATACATGGGGACAGACCCAGGCCATTCGTCACTTATTGTGGAGCCAAGCTCAGTAGTCTACAACTCAGGGAAGAATGGAGATACTCCGGCTTACTATGGTAGTGGTCGCCAAAGTGCCGGAGAGACTTCAGAATCAAACTATGGCCCATTAGGTAGAAAAAATACCCTTTGATAAAAACACATCTTTCCTTTTCACTCTTTAATTGCAGGAGAAGAGTGCGTCTGGATGATATCGTCTTATTACCCCTTTTTTATATTTTTATAACCCCAACACCACCACTTTCCAAGCAGAATTAGAAAAATCTCTGGATTTTAATTCGAGATTCTTTTATTTTAATATCGGAAATTATCGGTTGGTGTCTGTCTCAGATTGATTGTATTTTATTTGTCTTTTTAAACTTTATCATATCGCTCTCTTGTCTCCAATTGCATTAGGTGATGCCAGGCACAATCCAAAACTTGTCTGTTTTTAGTAAACAAATGATTTTCTCTGACTGCATAAGGTTTTTGCAATCCAATTAAGTTATCATTTTTATACACAGGTCTGGAAAAAGACAAGGTTTATTATGGTTACGTAAACTCTCCATCCCAGAGTAGTGGACATACGGCAGGTTCTTCATCATCTTCTTCTTCAAACACGGTTTATTCCCCGCTAACGAGCTATTATGGGAGTGGTGGGAGCTCTGGAGGAAGCAACCTACGCAGTAGTGAGGTAATCAAAAAATCCTTTTTGAAAATGTTAAGAAAAGGGTTCACAGATCAACTTCGTGTCCATCTGTAATTATCTAATATCTGACAACGTTTAACAAGTAATTGGTAGCACCTGTACAAAATCATCATTAGCGATGTGACAGAAGGGAAAGACGCTCATTGTTATTCTAGGGTGGTGGGTGAGGTCGTAAAACTTGAGATTGAAAAGTTGATCAAGTCACAAAAAAACTTGCTTTGATTAATATGTGGACATTGCCTACCCATTTTGAATGTCGCCTACTGTGTAAAAATGTGTATTTCTCCACAGCATTTTACCCTATTATTCAAATTTTTACAGAAAATTCCCGTTTTCACAATTTGTCACATTCGTGAAGAGAAAAATTGAACCGTTATTATGCAATTTACCTCAAAATCTGATTCAAATTTGTAGAAATATTTTTTAAAATCTCACAAAATGACATTTTACATAAAAAAGTGTCACAGGAGTAGATATTGCAGTCATTAATCCTTAATCTTGAACAGAATGATATGCAAATTGACGTGTCACTTTTTAAATAAAAGTTGTAGGTACAGGAATCAAAGTAAATGGACACTGTATTGATTTGTTTCCGGTACAGATCTCTGTTTTATTAACCTAATAATAATTATCTTACATTTTGTGAAACTCGAGTTTACCACTGTACCCGAGATTTTTAACCCATTTCAGATAAAAATAGCTTTGTTTGCTTAATAAGACTTCTAATCAACTTTACTGTTAAGATTGTCAATTGGTGGTAAAGTACAGGACATAAAAAATTAAATTACATTTTAATCTCGTTAATTAAACCATCTTTGTTATCTGTTTAATTCATTGAGAAGGGAGAACAATGAGAAAAAACTGCAGTTTAATATTTTGCTCAAATATGGCTTTAAGAACTTTTCAACCCTAGTAATTTATTTTTGGTAGAGGTTTTATAATGCTGGGAATGTAATTTTCCCGTAAGGAAGTGAAATAAGTAATGAAAGAGGACATAGAGTACCTAGCGTAATTTGTAAATGAAAAGCTGGAAGAATAGAGGGGAAATATCTTAATATGAGTCAAGATAAGAAAGTATGACCGATAAGATTTGAGTATCGTGCGGCTCATAACTTTTGCTAATGTATAATCATAATATTTTTTAAGATATGATGTGGCGTGAACTTGGCAAAAATGAAAGAGTTTGTACAAGAAATTTTTGTTTCCTTAAAATAATAGCTTTAACCCTTCCATATTTTATAAAGGCTTGTTTTTGCTCTTATCTTTTTCTCTTTCTTATCAATGGGAAAGTTTGAACTGTGAAAACGGGACTTATCCGGCCCTGTTTTGATGCATTGCTGACTTGAAAGGCTTTTTTTCGAGGAATTAAAGTTGATGAAATTGAATGAGTTGTGCGTATATGAATTTGTGCAGCCAAGCTAGCTTATCATCTACTTTTTAATCATAATGATTTTTTCAATCCGAGACCAGTGCCGGCTTAAGCCTCATTCACAGTTATTTAAAGGATAAGAAAATGCAATTATTTTGCAATTTGTTCACTGATTTCTATTCCTCCAGATAAATCTTGTTTTTTACGAGTTGAGGAAACATGTAATAAAAATATTTTTAGCTTATTTGCACACTCGTAAAAAACAAAGATATTTTTGGTTGTTGACGTCGTCTTACATGTGTTTTAATTACGGAATTATCTTGAATTTTTATACAATGTTTACGATTTAGGCTTGGGTTCATCACAACTCTGACCAACATCAATACAACAATGGATCCCCGCCCGCTATTGCTCATCATCACACTTCCCAACCCATTTCCATTGCAGAGCTCCAAGCAATGTCGGGCATATCCGGGCAATCCTCCCATTACGGGGCTTACGGAGCTCTGGCAGATTCATATGGGCATCACGGAAACTCCCTGGGAATCCAAGGGGGACAGGGCACAGGTCAATGGACGGAAGAACAACTTTCATACTACGGCTTGGATCCAAAAGAGTGCGTAAATTGTGGTACTAAAAATATTATTATTTTTGCATATCATCTTCTTCTCTTCTTAATAAACTCCCGGTAGTGTCTTTTTAAGATATTTTTTCTTAAAAAAAAGTTTGTAAGTCATTTCTGGGTAAATTTTCATTCTTGGGTAAACAAAGGCACGAAAGGGACGCCATTGTGGAGAAGAGATGATACTGGCCACTACTTATGTAACGCATGTGGTCTTTATAACAGAACCAACGGTATGAACCGCCCGTTGAATAGGAATCAACAGAAGAGAGTATCCGCTTCGGTGAGTTTATATCTGCGAATCTTATCAAAACTTGCTTTATCCTTGAATCCATATGGATGATTTAATGAGCTTTTCTATCTGTAACGCATTAGATAGGTCCCCTTCATTATGATAAGTGTATCATCACTGTACCTCTTTCTATTATTTCTCAAGCTTTTGTATTTTTTTGCGTATCCACCTCAGCTTTTTTATAAAAATCAATTATTTTAAAATAAAAATACAAAACAGAGTACTTCCCTTTTTCCCAGACGTTTGACATATTTATTAATTCTATACGATTTTAATCGCAATTTTTAAGTTTTTGATAAGAATTGTGTGTGAATTTTTATTCTCAGCAGGGTAATCCAAGACGACAAGGGATGACATGCTCCAACTGCCAAACTAGGTAAGATTTACAATTTCCATTTTTTTATACCGCTTTTTAAAATGAATTAAAAGTGACCAATATTTTAATTTGCAGCACAACAACCCTTTGGAGAAGGAACAATCAGGGGGATCCTGTCTGTAATGCTTGCGGTCTTTATTTTAAGCTTCACGGGGTAAATTAAAACTCGTAATTCATTCATTATCTGACGGGTTTTATATAAAAATGTATTAAAATAGGCTTCTGTCTCCCCTGAAATTCATATTCGGTTTCCTCTTGACAAAGTAAAAAGTAAATCAATCCAGATTCCGTTAAAGCTAAAAATATTGCTTGAAATACCGCAAAGTTATGCCATAATACATTTTGTTAAAAGTCTTTTAAGCCTTATCTAAACGATCCAATGCACTTACCCGCACTCTCAAAACTCTATTATGAATTTTACCATTTCCATTTTGATGAAATGAAAATGCAAGAGAAATGCTATCAAAAAAGCTGCAAAGTTGTGAGAGGGGAGAGAAAATCCCACGTTTCTGTCAATTTCATTAATGCTTGCCTAAAATTATAAGAGAAAATGGGTTTTGTTGTTTCGTGTAGGTTGCCCGTCCAAAAACAATGAAAAAGGAAGGGATTCAAACGCGAAAGAGAAAACCGAAAACTTCACCAGGTCTTTCTTCAATGCAACATCATCACTCCCACCATGCAACGGCTTTGGCTTATGACAAACCAGCGAAATATTCAAGTACGTTAAAAACTTGATAATTAACTTGTTTAAATATTAATTAAGCTATGTTTTTAATTAGGAACATTAAAACTAGCTGGAGCGTTAAATGCCAGTAATCAAACTCGGCTAACGCTACCGTTACCTGTTGCTGGGCTAGGAGATCCTCTTCGAACCTCCACTGGAGCAATGTTGGCCCAACCGTTGCCCAGTCTTTCTTCAGTTCATTATTACGAAGGCCAACCTGCTCACCATCATTCAATACATCAAAATGATTCCCACAGACAATCGAGGTAGCGTTTTTTGAGGAATTTTTATGGCTTATTTTTCTGCAAAATACTTGTTTGACTTATTTAAAAAGATAAAAAAGATTTATAACGAGTTTGAAAAGATAAGGTTCATTCATAGCAGTAAAAATTTCTCATTCACAATGTTTTTCAACTTTTTACAGTATGGTAAGGCTGGACAGTCATGGAAATTCTAGTCCTTTACGTTTGACAGATGATCAAGACGCGGTCGGGTTTGTGAATCGGATGCATGATAATGCTGACTTGATATCCGTACCTGTACAAATATCCGAGCATTTACAGCATGGCCAACATGATTAAAACTTTTCTACATATTTTAAGGTGTGGCTTTACACAGTTTGAAACCGACTAGAGAGGTTTTAAAAAACGACTAGTAAATAGTATTTTTGTAGATATTGATATGCTCTTTTAGTCTAATTATTATAAGATTTCTATCTACATTTAAGGCTTGGCCTTTTGAAAAGGGGAGCCAGCTGTCATTTTACTTTGAAAAGTAAATGGCTCCTGGATTACGCGTAACACAAGGGTGTCGTTTAGATACGTGGTAGAGGTATACACAAAATAGGTTTATAATTTAATCTAGAAAGCTATTATACACCTGGGCATGCCTAGGCTAGGGAAAGTATTTTTTGATTACTTTATTTGATTCAATTTCAGACATATTTATTATTCGAAATTGTAGCCTTTGTATAATATTTACTGGGAAACCCGAGTGAGTACACGGAGGGTATCATGTTACCCCAATTTCATTTGTTTAATTTTGTAAAAATAAATATAATTTCTATAATAAACAAGTCAATGTACAATTTAGCTTAATAATATTTATTAATGTTCGGTGTGTGTGTAATATTTATGCATTTGCAGTACAAATATCACATAAACACGCCGAAGTGTTCCGGAAGTGCCAAAAATGTGTAATGAATTACATCGATTGTAGTAAAATTATTACAATCCCTGTAAACTTACAGTCATTGTTGTAAATAAATACAAATACTAATTTAAGGGAAAATTATTTATTTAAATAAATGTAAAAATAAACTTTTGAATTTTACTTTTGATATTTTAAATGATTTAGATGATTTTCTGCATGTTTAGATGCAAGCAGCGACAAAGTTTATGAAAATGACAACATAATTAAACCACAGAAGAATTCCAAAGTTCCCACGTGCGTAAAAATAGTTTTAAAAACTGTTTAAGTGGTGGTTATGATATTTTACGGCCACAAAATTCTTTTAAATGTATGAAAAGAAGTACGAAACACCTGTCAGATTTGCACATTTTGCTAATTAATGCAACTCCCAGGGTTAAGTGAAAATTCCCACAGTAAATTCATTCATTTTTACTACTAGTTTTTACGGACTACTTTTTAAAGAAATAAACGTCAACGAAAGGAGTTAATGAATTCAGCGTTAATTCTTTTTAAACATTAAATATTTACGTAACAATGTTTTATTATTATGCACCCGTTTTAAATTTGAAAGGGTTTTAAAAGAGTTGTGTCAAAATACACTGGAATCATTGCCCTTTTTATTTTAATATTTTTAAAACTGACAGCTTTTGACAGGAAGTGAACCTCTTGTACAAGAACTTCAAAATAGATACAAATCTTTAGAAAATCATAAGTAATAGCAGTAGCTCTCCCCTCAAGACTCTAAAAGCCACTCTTAACGAACCAAATTAAAGCAATTACGCGTAAAAACAAGGAAATTTGCTGTTCTTTTTTCTTGCAGTTTTTGTTAATAATTTGGGGAGAAAATCTCGGTAAAATTTTAATACAGCGAACAAAAATTTACATATCAAACCAGCAAGCATTTTAAAATTGATAAATAAGCTTTGGGGCTAAAATAAATTTGTATTTTTTGCACTGATTTGTCAAAATGTTAAATTTTGCACACGACAGACTAAATGTTTGAAAAGAAACTTTGCAAATGTGAAATCGGTGGTGAAAACATAATTTTCATAGTAAATTGGGCGAGCCACCGATAAGTTAAGAAAATGCAACCAAAGTATTTACAATGTGTTCTAATTTTCTCTCTGGTTGTACATACATCACTAAATTAAGTTAACTTATCATTTTTTTCCGACTTATTATCCTAATAACAAAGTTGAGACATTAGCTTACTTTATAGATTGTGTACGAAATAAAAAAACCCACAGTGGAAGTGAGATTAGTTAATATTATTAGGTTTTGTTGATAATCACCGAAAAATGAAATCTTGACGACTAGAAAGAAAGATTAGGGAAATATATGAGGGTTTAGCTCGTCTCACTTGATACAACTTTGATGAGTTGTGAATTGGTTATGATTACGCTGCTATGATTGGGTTTATCAAAATACTCTTTTCGGAAATACAATAATCTCTGCGATAGAACTTAATATGTACATAAATTCACTTGAGATATGCATAATCTATGAAAAAATACCTCTGTGCAAATATATAAAGCAAAATGTAATCTAAAATGACTTTTAATTTTGCTAATCATATGAAAATATTTCTTTAAATGAGTATAATGTGCAATTTCTGAAGCGTCAAATGCAAAAAAGCTGGCAAATTTTTATTAAGTTGAACTGACGTAGTTGAAGTAGTAAAATAATTTCATGCATATCTGCAAAGCTAGCTCGTTTACACAAATCTAATCTCGTAGAATACTCCAAACGCTCTGAAATCAGTTGAGCGCATCAGTAAACGATGGGAAATGGTTTGGATGAGTAAAAAATTGTGCTTTTTTAACTCTAAAATTTCTACTCAAGTTAATGAAGTAATTATATTTAAAAATTAGTGATTAGTAAAATCCGGCTAATAAATTAATAAAGCAAACAGTGATTTGATTGCATATCATCGAGAAAGATTTTGCAAAATCCTATAAATTAATTATGATGATGAGTTTTTAAAAATGATTATGAATTAATTATTAGGCTAGAAATCCATTAAAATAATATTGACTAGTACCTGAGATGAAATGCGGAACGTTTAATGTAGTAAATGAACTGGCGACGGTTTTAAAGTATTCATATCTTACATTAAAGCAATTAAGACAAATCTTATCGTTAAAAAGCATTATTCTGTTGCATTAAATAGCTACCCGACCTAATACTTTTAAAAGCTTTAAAAATCACTTAACTGTCTAAATGACAATGAATTTACATATCAATCGGGAATTAATGCTCCACTCCTAAAGTTATTCAGAGAGTGGTGTTTACTATGAAACTCGGTTTCAACAATAATTTATCAAAATAGGGAACACAACATCTTTGAGATTTTGACAAGAGTTGTTTGCTGTATGAAATGTCATCTTCCAAGTTGGTAAATATAATCAAACTTTTGTTTTTTGATGAAGTTTTGCAGATCAATCATTCAAGTATCAATATTTATAAAGAAGGTCAGCATTTTCATAATCTGCTGTTGTCTTTAAATTTTTAGGTACTTAAGCGTTTTATCTTAATTTTACACGGATCTTGGGAATTTTAGGATTTACGAGAAATATCTCATCCCTTTTCTATTTGGGTGACTTCTCAACCTCTTTTCAACATGTTTAAAGTAGTCAAAACTTTTTTGATTTATTACCGTAATATAATAAAACCTTTCAGGAAAGGGTACAGAATTGTTTTTGTTTTTAAATTTTTGCAATTTCCAATTTGTGGCCTTTCTCCGTGTGGGGTAGGATTGGTTTAGTGATTGCTCATTTATCTCTGCAATGCAATGTTTTTAACACGACAATAATTTGGAGTAAACAAATGAAATTCGAGATCTTAAAGGAATTGCACAACAATGTAAACATGACCCAAGCGGGGTAACTAAGAAGTTTATTATCTGTAATTAAGTAAGACTTTAGATATTCCAATTTTTAACAGCTCATCTGGAAATAATTTAAAATACCCGAAGGAAATTATTAATAGCAAGAATTAAATCAATTAATTTTAAACCTTGAGGGATTTTGAAAACAGCCAAATAGATTGAAATCTATGCACAATTTTATTAATGATCATTTTGCACTTCCGTTGCATTCAAAAAATGATAACGGCTATCTTTTAATATTTTTTAAAAAGGGTTTTCATTGCATTTCCCATCGTATATTGGAAGTAGTTTAAAATAGGAGCTTGGAGAAAATGTATTTACCTTTCGGCAATAGTTTTCAATGTGTGTGGGTAAGAAATTATGTACGCCTACTAAGAAAAAAATCATGAATGAATTTTTGCAAGTTCATAAAGTAGAATCACACTAATAAAAACACAATTAACAGCTTAAAAAAGATTAATTAGTACAGGATACTATTCATTCTATGTTCACATAGTTAATTCTGCTCTTTTATAGCAATCTCTGAAATCTTTGAATGAGTAAAACACTTCTCAACCCGGTTGTTTTCTTTATCTTTTGTGCATTTATAGAGTTTTGCTTATACTTCTGTTGAGATCTTCATCCGTATAGGTACCTATAAATGTTGTACAAAAAATAGATAGCTTTATCTGGATACATTTTTCCCCTTCCACTTCAACTCTTTCATTGATGAATGGGATTGCATAATGCTCTAGAGAGGTACAATCTACAACTAGCCAGTGGCTAGAGTAAACGCATTATTATTCATAATAATGAATATTTAAGTTATTTTAGAAGGATTTTTACCTAAAACGGTGGAGGATGAATCACTGGCTTGTGAACATGTCGTTAATGGCTTTGATCGAATAAAATTCTTAGATAATATCACACTTTTTGCTATTAATTCTGCATTTAATGTTTTTGTGCTACTCCATAAGTATCTTTAAGATCTTCTGGTAAATCTTTGGAAAACTCAGAAAAACTTTTTTCATTTGAATAAAATAACAATGAAGATAAGATTTGAAGCCAATTATGACATCCGCATATACAATATTTAATTCAATTTGAAGATTATATCGGTTTTATTTAGAGAAAAAACGGAGAAAAAGAGGGAAAATTGTTTTTGGGTGAAGTTATGAAAGAATTTATGTAGGTACCTGTGTGCTATGATATTTAGGTTGATACTTTGATACTTCCAACAATAACAAAAAAATTTAGCTCTGTAGATAAATGAATGATGCGATCTCACCATTTAAAGATAATCTTTATGAAGTATAAAACATTTTTGTTGTATTTTTTTGCCACAGGAAAACATTACATTTCCCAGTTTTTTTATCAGTTTTGCTAATACTTATAAAAAGTCACTACATTGCGTCCGGTGGGAATAAAGCTTTTCAAAAGTAATGTCCGGCTTCAAGAAGTTTTCATTGAGAAAAAACTACTTTTATCATTCAACAATATTTTGCCAGATTTGCTCTCCAGATTGTTTTAATTGCTCACTTAAAACATCTTCGAGTTGTAGTTCGAGAGAAAAGATAAAAAATGATTTAACTTTCTTTATAATGTCATTGACCAGAAAATAGAAAGAAAACTAAAATAAATGTAAAAACTTTTCCAGATTTGAGACGATAAAAAGCAATGTCGATCCTATCACTTCTCCTCTTCGAGATATCTTTTTCTGCACTAATAATAATAATTTAAGAAGATTACTATAAAAAATATTCAATTTTTTGATGAATTTGCTTTAATTTTAGAAAAGAGGAAGAATTGTGGAGTTTCGGTATTTTGAACTTAAAGTTCTTATCTGACAATTATACCCGAAGCTCTGTATTATCCTCTGTATGAATTTTAGTTGGAAGTGTCTTCAAGCAATATGTAGCCAGCTAATAATGCTAATCATATCTTTTAATCCCGGTTTAAGATTGTATTGAACATTGTATCGTATTTTTCACAAATTCTAGCTTTCTTTTTATGCCTGTATTATCTCCCTTTTGGCTAATGATATGGAGATTATGAAAATAAACTGGGGTGTTATTAAATGTTACGGAAGCGAAATTAATTGCTAAATTGATGTAGTGTTGGCACTGACGTCAAAAGTACTACAAAAATTTTCTCTGAAAAAATCCTTTTTTGATTGAAATTTTAGTTTTTCGCTGCATTTTTATAAAATCTCAGCAATTCCTTTGAGAAAGTACCTGTACCATCTGCAAATCAGATTAGTTCATTAAGTATCTCAAAAATGTTGAAGATTCTTAAAATTTACGATTTTTGCTTAACATTCTTGAAATTGTTGGGGTATTGGTATATATTCAAATTACTTGACAATTCAGCATAGATTTGAATCACTGTGAGAAAAAAGATCGATAAATTAAAATATTTTATTTAAAACAACGAAAATATGTCAGAGTATTTGCTCCTACATGAAATAAGACGTTTTTCCTAGTCAAGCAAATATTTTCTTTCAAGAATGATTTTGTTTTTGATGAAGAGATTAAAAATGATTAGGACCTACATCTACACAGAAACAATGCTAGCCACTAGAGCGTTCTCATTCTAGGGAAAATAATTGTGTTAAATAATTATTAATGCAATAAAGTTGTATCAAATAGTTTTACGAAATGGTTGAGTTGGAATGGAGATTGAGGCAGGAAATTTATTGCTGACATGTCTCCTCAACTGGAAAATCCATGTTAAATTTAAGAACAACCCCACCAAAACATATTTTCCATACATTCCAGAATACTTTTCAACTAGTTTAGAAGAAGACAGAGACGATAAAGACTTAAAAAACGAAGGAAGGAAACACGTATAAAAGTATACTGTTTACATCATTATTTGCTTAGAAGCACTCATTGAGCAATTAAGCGTTACCTCGGAGCATGGTAGACTCCAGCTGCCAGAAAAAAAAGCCCAGACTTCTAAACGCAGATATGTAGAGTAAGTCAGGTCTCCGTAGAAAAAGATAAGTCCTGATTAAACTTACCTCACATTGCACTTGGACTTCCAGGCACCACCGTATCATATCTTTCTGTCTTGTGGAAGAATATACGAAAGTTTTTAATATTTACGAGACGTCCATAAAATACTTCGATCAGCGTTTTTTTTAATGAAAAATATTCCATTAGGAAATTGTCGCGTTTTTATTCTAATTTTTTAAGCGTCCATATGGGGACTTCATTTGTTTTTGGGTGATGATAACAATTCAAGAATGTTTGACAGACATACTGACTTATATTTTCCATGTTTTTCTAAGGATATCGTGACGAAATTGTACATTAGTAATGCATGTTATGCAATCGTAAAAAGAGACGGATGTTGTTATTTCATTACCCCATAAATGGTCTCGTCCAGAGACAAAAGTGGGAAATATTATCAATAATTGTGTCTTCTAATCATAATAAAAGGATTTTAAAGGAATGGATCACGTCGCGACTTTAACCCTTTCTTGTTTAGGCAATTAAACGTAATCAGTAAAAAATGTACGATGCAATTTAGAATAAAAATGGAATTGGATATTGTAGAATACTGGAATAAAAAAGTATTCCATACTATCATAATTGGTTTTGTGATATCCGATATAAACAAAAGTGGCTAACTGATTGACACACTTTTAACATACTCTGGAGCTTTCTTCAATTACTGGGTTTTAATGAAAGAATTTTGATAATTTAAAATACTCAAAAGTTTAAATTATGATTTTATAACGTCATAAAGTTCAATTTGCGTAAAATTTTACTGTTTTAAAGTAAACTGCGTTAATTACAAAATTGCACGCTATTATTATCAAAATTAATAAATTGGCTAGTTATGAAAAAAGTGTTTATGACTTGTTTGGATTTTTTCAAACTTGCTTTGAGGACTTTTTTCATAGAAAGGAAAATGTAGCAATGCAAGTTTAATAAAATTGTCCCCAACCTTCTCGAAAAAGAGAAGAATCGTGCAGCACGTAATAAAAAAGTTGCGTGTTTCTCAAACATCTTGAATTATTCAATCTTTTTCGGGGTTGGACATAGGGAATGAGCTGAGGGCGTGGAGACATCCGCCCAGATCCTATTAGGGGACCACTTTACACCCCGAAACTCGGGGAAGAATACCGCCCATGACTAAGACCCTTTCACGTTGCTTTTGCTCATCCAACCAGAACCAAACCTTTTGGGATCAATTTTATTTTTTTCAATACACACAAAAAAGTCATCTTGCCAAACAAGCTATTCTACTGCAGCAGACAGGTCCTCCAGTTTGTTTATATAGCGAGATTTTATTACAGATCGTTATATACCCGAAAGAAGAAAACAAACACTTTTGTCTGCATTACGTGAAAAGACTTAGCTCATAAAAGCCCATAGTGATTACTTGACTGACTCACTCACTAAATAAGTTATACTCTTAATGAAAAAAATATCCCTCTTTGTATACCACAGACGGCAGGGTTGAAAAGCAAGTTTTGAGCGATATACGCTCGTGAATAAGCCTGCTTAACAACATATTCATGTTAGTTCATATCTTTTCTGTAGAAATTTTCTTGAAACTATGTACTTCTGTACTTTCGCCAGTTATTTCGTCTCACTCGCTCTTTGGAGTCTTGAAAGAAGTTCTTAAAGGTTTATCACGTTGTTCTTACAGATTTTTTTCTTATTTCTCATCTCTTTTATTCCAACGTCGAGGGGACTCTACTTCTTATTACTTTATTGGATTTAGTTGCTGCGACATCTCTTCATTGTCGTGGTCAAATTAAATGACAAAGTAAGTTTTACCGGATTAAGAAATTATTTTTACATCCTTTGTTTTACGTGAAATTAAATTTTTTTAGTGAAGTTGATAATTTGTGAGTTATCAAAAGCTTAAAAATAAAAATAGTTGAGATTGCAAAGGAACATTTAAAGACGATTTATCTCGTTGGAATTGCATGTTGGAAAGTTGAATCTCAGTTCACATTACCCTCAAACAAGAACAAATTGAGCTTTTGACTTGTTTTCAAGATAAGCAAAAGATAACTGTTAGAAGGAGATAAAAACTCATAATTTTTTAAACAGTGTGTATCTTGTTGCTGACAAACTCTTGAAAGTTAAAAAGATTATGAGATTGAAAACTTCGATTCAACCTTGGATAATGTCAAAAACTTTGATAAGACACTTGGCATCATAAAAACATGACATTTAAACATTTTTGTCAGCTGAAGACATTTAAAGACTTACGTAGTTGATGATAAGCCATATCATATTTATCACTTTAAATGTGGAACTTTTAATATCGCACCAATAATGGTCCAATGAACTTATCACTCGTAAAGTGCCACATTATCTTAGGAATCTGACGTCTTAACAGTTTATAATTTTCTTGGATATTTAAATTGGGATCAAAACAGGAACTTATGAGACCTATTTATAAAATTAGCATAAGCAGCTAGTTTTAATGGTTAATTAGTGGGTTACGATGATTTTTCAATTTCTCACGTAAAAACTTAAACGAGTTTCTTTTCTATGGGCGCGTGTTCTTCTAAACAATTGTGGGAGGAAAAAATATTCTACCAGTTTAGTTATGGTTAATTAAATCAAAAACAATCTGTCCAGTTCGTATCCGTTGAAAAAGTAAACAATTGTCAGAACTTGTTTAAATAAGGAGATTGTGTGAAAAAAACTAGAAAATAACTGAAGCACATAAAAGTAATTAGTCTCGGTGGTTTTCCCAGAAGAAAATGACACAAAAACTTGCGTAATATTGTTTAATTTTGTGAATGAAAAAGAGACTTGAATGAAGTGTTTTTGTATGGAACATTACGTAATTATTTCATCATCTAAAGAGGAGGAAAGCTTGTTTGTGAACAACATTATATCCGGAGATTATTGCTAAAACGTAGTAATTATGATCAAAATTGTAACCAGAGGGTGTAAAGAAGGCGGGTTATGAGGGGAAGTTACTGGAAGGAAGGCTCAACCCGCAAATCTCTTAATCTTCAGTGATTATATTATTCAGGTAGGTAAAAATTAGCCATGTTTCTTGTTATTTTTAATTATTCCATTATTACACCTCCGGCATTATTAAAATATTCGAAATTATTAAAAATTAGCAGAGCCATAGTATAAAATTCTTTGATATTCATTGCATAATATACATCTGGTGATTAATTAAAGATGAATCTTTATCGTACAATGATAGGGTTAAAGCATCTTGGAAAAAAGGGTTGCATGAAAAGTATTTGGAGTATATAGAGTGTTCAAATAATTGTTGAGGTTTGAAAGTTTTTTTACATGTTCATACATTAAAGCATTTTGTAGGGGTATAAGGTAACATTGTTTGAAATTTTGTGGACAGTTGTTTGTAAATGTGTCTATTTTGATTTTTTAAAAATGGGCTGAGTTATTTTACCATAAACAGAAAAACATGTCAGACAAGTTGAAAGAACGTAAGAGAAAGGGATTGAATGCCGAGCCCATATTTGCAACCTATTAATAATGTTTTTGATCTGTAGAAAAAAAGATATTGTTGGGGCATAATGGGTCTACTTTGAGAAACAGAACCTTTTTCTCTGGAGACATATATTTCATACATCCGACGCTTTTTTATCACGAGAATCAGCAACGTAAAATTGACTTATTTTTAAACGCATTAGCCACTTTGTACTACATAAGAAGTTTCTTCCACACATTTGTTTTCATCTTTTTGACAGCTCGACTTCAACTTCCTCTTTTTTATTGAATAATTCATCTTATTCGCTATGAAAATTGTAAGTGGTTTGTTATAATTTAAGGGAAAACGGAAGAACTTCACAGTTGATGCTTTTATTAAGATCTGGTGTTGCCGATGAGCCTTCTTCCAGCTGGTTTTGAGATTAGATAGAAGACAGACTTTTTAAAAGTGCTGTTCTAACTTGTAACCAGTCTACTTAAAAAACCTGAAATAAATCAGATATCTTTCATTTCCTTTATAGTTTTTTGGCAATTGGGGAAAATGTTGTAAGTCTGGCAAAATTCAATGATGGATTCATATCTAAAGGGTAATAAATTGCTGAAATGGACAACACTTCTAATTTTTATAGCGTAAAACAATGTTTACTTATGCTAGATTTTAAATTTACAATGTTTTTGCAAATTATTCTCGGATTTGGCGAATTTTATGTTTTTGTATTTCAACATTATTACCACACATGCGTAGAGTTCATAACGGGAAGAAGTCATGAGGATTATGTAAAAATCAATATAGTATACTGCTTAGATCAGAGAGCAATTAGTCAAATGGTCTTTCGATGTTTGGGACAGGCAATTAGATGAAGACAGGTAGACGGAGACTGTAGCGAGGTAGATTGTGTGGCCCGGTCTGACTTTTAGAAATCTATTCATGCATAAGAAGATAGAAAAAGGATCCTATTCACCTTTCTTGTTTAAAGGTTGGAAATCAAAAAGATACACAAGCGTTTCCTTTCTCGCAACGAGTATTTAGCTCGACCAAGTTTTTCCATTATCGGAAGGCGCCACGGTTTTTTATTACAATCGTCAACACCACCGTCGTAACATTGTCGTCGTTATTATCCTCGTAATAACAATATTATAGCTTATATTTTGTAAACAATGAAATGATGAGAAGTTAAACAATATAAATCCGAGGATAAAAAAATTCAGCTTCCACACTGGCTTATGTCAATGACTCTGCAGTAGCCGAGGTCAAGTTAGCAATTTTTTCAAATTGCTAATTAAATTTTTCCAGTTTAATATTTTTTGATTCGCTACATTGTTAAATATAATTGAAATTTAATATTGATTTAATCAGACAGTTGATTAAATAATAACTGTGATATCAAATTTTTAACACCGGTTCATTATCAAGTGTTAAATATTTTAGAGATTGCTATAAATTAAGATTTTGAAATGTTATAAAAT
Organism: Lepidocyrtus fimetarius; assembly: GCA_036507315.1. Taxonomy (NCBI): domain Eukaryota; kingdom Metazoa; phylum Arthropoda; class Collembola; order Entomobryomorpha; family Entomobryidae; genus Lepidocyrtus; species Lepidocyrtus fimetarius. Next base: position 70,350 of record JAANSO010000097.1, read on the forward strand.
TTAGAATTTTTATTACCTTATAAAAACAGTAATAAAAATTCTTTTTAAAGGGATATATGAAAGTTATGCAATTAATGGTTGATAGACACGTTCTCGTATTTTAGTGCAAGTAAGTCATCATTTTGTTACTGTTAATAAACGGAAAGTCTAAAGGAAATAAGTTAATGGAACCATCAAAAAAAATGACGTGACCACCTTCATAGTTCATTTATGACTTTAGCCCAAGTCGGCAACACGGCACGGGCTTATGAGAAGTAATGAATGGTAATAATGAGGGAAGAAAACAGTTACCTGAGTTTAGTTTATGGGGTTGATTTCCCTCCTGAATTTTTCAAGTTTTTAAGTAACTTCCTCTTTAAAATGGATTGACAGAAACAATAAAATTTTTGGGAAATGTCAAAAAAGGAAGCCAGTAATGCACTCACTATAAAACAGAATTTTCCTTCCTTTTTCCTGTGCGGTAGGTCTAAAACAATTGCAGATGAAGTGTTCAGTACAGAGGTCCCTTTAAATCCGGATTTTAAGATTATGAGGAACCATTTACATTGTTTACATTTGGGTTTTCACCTCCACACATTCCATCATGAGGAATCATAACGTATTAGAATCATAAAAGTTCCTTAAAGTCGTAAGGGACTGGTCCCTTAATGTCTTTAGATGATTGGATTGTCGTCAGATAATTTGATTGATTTATTGACCTAAGCAATTAACGGAAACAATGATGAAATAAAAACAAAATCATCCGCATCAGAACTTAAGCTATTACCACCCGTGATGATTTTGTATGATTTGTTTTATTTTTCCCAAAGGCTTTAGGAAATTAAAGATAGAAGTAAAATTTTAATTTTTGACATTCACCAGTGTGTGGGGGGTCATATAAGTATAATTTCGTCATAATTTTTATTTGCACACTTTCCCTAGTAAAAATCAGTAATTATTTAGAAAAACAATTAAATTGTATTCTCATAAGAAATCTTTGCAAGGTGGAAGAATAAAAATTATTTTCCTTTAGGTAATAAATTTCTAAAACTTATCTGAAGATTGGATCGTGTGATTTCATGGTCTTATCCCACCACCACCACTTGGTATAAGATGAACTAATTTATTTTAAAGTGTTTCCGCCCGAGCTAGAGCTCTTGTATTCATTTAATTGCAAAACTGGAGGGAAAAAGTTTCACATAATAATAGCGAAGATGTTTTATGGAAAATTAGTTTTATGTGTTTAACCGTGAATTTATTTGCTAGCCACACACTGCTCTATAAAATATTACTAGAGGACATGCCATGGGAAATGTTTCCGCTTATTTGGCTATATAACTGAATTAAAATGTTTTTGTATAAATCAAAAATCCTAATCAGACTATAAAGATTTAAGATTTAAATTTTGCTTTATAGCAGGGCTGCATATAAAATTACGCATTCATTCTATTCCTCCAACAAAATTCATTAAAGTTTTCTACAGCGAAATAATTATTTTTTCTAATAAATCAGCTAATAATGAGCCCATTCTCACATTGTTAGGGTACATTATTAAGAAAGCTCATTTAAGAAAAATGAAGATCATCAACCTGTGCCATCCTCATTATTTATTCAGTGTTAAATGGTAAATCCTCATCTTTTCTCGCATTTACACGTATAATGTAATCATTTTACCAACATATCAACCACATCTTGACAATTATAATGCTATACACTACACAAATGAGCAGGACAATTCAGAATCACATAGAGAGTCTACAAAATCGCGATATTGAAGAGTTGCAGAGTGACAGGATTCTCAAAGATTGCGACTCTTTCTCCACCTGTGCTCAATAAAAAGTTGTTTTTTAGTCAGTTCATTATTCAAATCATATTCTGCCATTCTACAACATTCTTCTTTGCGGTAGAAAAAAGTCAAAATAAGAATGATGAATGGGTAAACTGAGGGGAAATCGGATTTCTTTTCGATTTAATAATTTTATGAAACTCCCAGATTGTGCTAATTTAAAAACGGCAAAGTTTTGTATCACTCTCATAATAATGGGAGTTGTAATATAGTCAAAAAATATCTGATAAGAATCCTTCACAATGTCGTCACGTCACGTAAGTTGAAAAAAACCGGCCAGCAACGTCACTAAAGTGTGCGGTTGTATACATTAAGGATATTGTGGGTTGTGAATGTTGCAGATCATACATTCACTGTTGCACCCATACTTAACATCTCTTTAAAAAATGTAATAAATTAGACAAGTCCTTTGAATCAACATCGACGTCTTTTCAATAAAATAGAAAGGATTAGAAGGAAATGCTGGAGCCAAGCAATTGTTTAAAACGTAGTTAGATTCTTGTTAGATAGTGTTCTGATCAATGATTTAAAATAATACAACCGGTTCGTATAGAAAGAAGCTGTTAAAACAGTACAGTCAAATTGTAGTTATTATACTAAACCCGAAAGGGAAAACAGGAGCCGCACATATACATACTGCAAAAGTTGATTTTATTATAAGAGCTGTATTTTACATTTTATGTGGGTGAAATTGACTCTGGAGTGAACTCTGGAGTTTCTCAGAGGATGACAAGGAAAAACATGATTTGTTGCTTCTGTACATTTAAAAGTTTTAAAATTTTTACAACTTCTGTCACAAGAAAATGATCATATCTTTGAGACGTTCTACAAGAACGCCTTCCTCCCATTTTTGATTGTATCTGAAAACGTTTCCTCTTTTAATCCACCTTTTTTTACCTACAGTAGCTGCTCCTGTAAAATATTTTAATTGGTGTTCAGCCAACCTTCAATTAGCAAACTTTAAAACATTTTCAATTGAATTGTCAAAGAAAACAATTAAATACAAATTTAATGGGCTATTGAAAGAATTCTTTTTATTAGTTTAATCCAGTTACATTTTATATTGCCCCGATGTATTTGTTTAATAATGGGGAATTGTTTACTTTTTTTTATTCCAAAAGGCACGCGACCATTTTAATTGAAATTAAAGTGCATCCAAACATTTTTACTTTGGCACATTTAACTTAAAAAGAAAGCCGAAAAAGATTCCCGACTCACGTTACAAACTAACTAGTTAATATAATGACGCCTTGTTTACACACTTTTTGTCTGAGGGTTTCTATTTTAAGTGCTACTTAGCATTTACAAGGCTCGTTTTTACAGAAAAGGCTCTTTGATGAAAATCAACCCTTTTTTTGTGGGTGTGCATGTTGAAATTCAATAAAAGTATTTGAAAGGAAAAATATAAAAAAATTTTATATGTAAAGTTTTACAGACAAATAATTTTAAGGGTTTAAGCACGAGAACTTTTTAGAATTTTTAGAAAAAAACATATTTTGAAATGTAATTTGAATTTTTGATATCCGCATATTCTCCTACGCATATTTGACACGCACAGAAAAAGGCATATGGCCCTCTCAGCTCATTACGGACAAAAAGTAAAATAGTTTTTGGAGTAATAAAGCCATGTCCTTCATCGTCACATATTTCACTTTTTAAATTAACCGTATTGTGAACACTCTACTTTGGATATTATCTTACGTTTTTTGTTTTGGGTTTCCACAAAACTGAGAATTCCTAACGGTTTGTTCGCAGCTATAATGACCTTTCAACAATACAAACCCTCTGAAATTTCTTTCTTTGTTAAATGATTTACTCGGAGCTTGTACATTTTTAAAAATATTACTTTTGACCTTTCTTCTCTTGTAACGGTAAATAAATCACACTTTGAAAGAAGAGATAAACTTATTTAAATTTTAACTATTTTAATTGTAGTTTTTCATAAATCGTAAAGTTAACTTGAAAAATTAGTAATTGCTCCAGTTTTTTATTTTTACTAAAGCAAATTTTTTAGATGTGGATTTGAAATGAATAATTGGATCATTCTCCACGGATGTGAGTTGGAGCTATGCAAATTACTCTTGTTCGTATAAACACACGCCCAGAATTTAAAAAGGTTGAAAGGGTTAAAAACAAAAAATCCTCCCGATCTGTAGTGAAAAAGAAACCATCCCCGTTTGTAGAACATTGCCCCGCGAACTGGTGTTATCCACATGTTTTTCTATTTTTTGAAGATATCAAATGAACTTAGAGCGCGTGCTCCCAATTCGTGGAATATTCTAAAAAATGTTTGAAATTGGAAAGAACTCTCACCTTTCCCTGTAATTTGGTGGAATAGTTGGTAATTTATTACGGGAAAGGGTGAAAAGGTTTAAATTGAAGGCAGAAAACTATGCTGTAATGAATGAGTGGTTGGGAAAAGAATTCGCATAAATTTTTCTTGTTGCGCCAAAGTGACTTGTCGGTTGTCTCCTCGTTATACCGAAATATGGCTACTCCTCTAATTCTTCAACGTTTTTTTCAAAGTAATGAAGCTATTACTAGTGCAATAGGAAAAGGAAATGTTTTAAATTATTTTTGAGGATGAATCATCTTTTAAGATAAATGAAAGGAAGTCAGCAGGGGTTTGGAAAACTTATATGCAAGGACGCTTTATGAATTAAAATTAGCAATTAAAATAATAAATCTCTTATCAAATTAGTTATGTCAGACAGTTTGTTAATGTTTTTTTCTCATATAGTCAATTAAAAGTTAGAAAGTGCTGTGGAAGATATTCAAATTCTTTTTTCTTATCAGATTTGGGTGAGATTCAAAATTCAGCATTTATTTATTGATGGTTATTAGAGAGACATCGTTACAACTTGCAAACAGTTGAAGCAACTTGCAAAATTTAGAAAAAAATAGTAAATATTATTTGCATTGCAATGTTGCTGTTTTTGTTGAGATTACATCATGTTCGGTGTTTAATCCGGGATGTTATTAACCGCTTTGTTTTAAGCTTTGGTTGATTTCCTCCCCTTGAAAAAAAGAAAATAGTTTGTTATTATGCAACTTATTAAATATTGGAGTAGTTAAGTTAATTACTTTTTCATGTAAAGCTTCGCGCCCAAGTTGGGAGTCATAACGGCACTATCACTGCAAATTTTCGGGACCTCGTTGTTGCTTATGTAGGCTTCTTCAAACCGTCTGAACACGTTGTTTTCCCCGTCATTGTTCGGCATATGCGATGTGTTCGTCCTCGGTGTAGTTTTGTATGGAAGTTGAGCAATTATTTTTGGATCCACTCCTTTGCAATAGCTGTACTGAATGTGTTGGATTTCCTTAGAGTCCAATACACGAGATGGAACTACCACGTCGCAGAATTGCTTTAGGGACATTGTCGTGAATCGAAAGTGTTTCATCAGGGGTTCCAAAAACCGCCTTTTGTTTTTCCCTGTGGTTTTCATCCCGTGAATTTTACAATGCTTTGCAGCCCACCTATTTAAAAAAACCTTTATTAAATATAAATTCATAATGATTTGGGAATATTATTTTGGTACGTACTTTACAGCAATTTGGAACAATTCTCCTTCATCCATTCCCAGCCGATCCCTTTCTAAAACTTTTCCAAAAGTGTAAACATCGAGGTCTTCCAAATGATATTGTAAAACAGCTTGGGTTTGCTCTTCAATGATTTTCCAGCAGATTGGTGCCAAGTATGTGAGTTCAATTGCGTTGGTTGACAAGCGTAACGCCTCGAATACATTTGAAATTGTCAACAGTTGCTTAATATGTTCGAGGATTTGGTCTTCTAAAAAAGTCACGCTGTATTTTTTCGTTGCGTAAAATACTTCGAGGGCGACGGCAAGTGTGAGGCAGATTGGGATCTCGTTTGTGTACATTGCCTGCGTGATTTATATAATTATTAGTTATTTATTACTCTATATAATTGATAAATTAAAACTTACTTTTATGAATACTTCGAAAGCATCTTTTGAAAACTCGTCTTCGTATAAAACGTATTTGTCATTGTAGAGGAGCGGCTTCCCTTCTTTAAAAAGCAACTGTTGAAATACTTCCGAAGTTGAAGCTAGAATCACACGGTGAGCTTCAATTTTACTTTTTTCACGACCCACAAAGAAGATGACATCGGTGAATAATCTTTTTTCCCAGAGATAACCTGAAAATTACAAAATAATCATTCATATTAAAAATTAAAAAAGGAAGGGCTGCTTGTTTTATTGGCGAATTTTTTCAAAAGACTAAAAAAGCGGTATAAAAGAAGCCATTTTGTATTTTTTTACTTTCTTTTACAGCTTGCGTGGTTTTAACAAGCCCATTTAGAATTAATTAAGGGTAAGCATGAACGAAACTCATTGGTTCAACCCCTCAATAATCAGTCACGATGAAATGCTGATGTTTTGCTGTTAGGGGAAAAAGAGACCGAACATATTGCTGCCTACTCTACCTTCACAGAATAAAAATTGCCAAAAAGTGCTACATACAAAAGATATTGCAAAGAGAGAGTATAAAATGTAAAAAAATATTTTCCATCCAGTCAAACAACATCTCACCTTTGTGAAAACCACATCTGAATCATCATCATAAACCATTTGGTTGTCAGCCCCCTATAATTCTACATTAAGAGGGTTGATGTAGGGAGGTCTAAACTATTTTTTTTNTCATCATCATAAACCATTTGGTTGTCAGCCCCCTATAATTCTACATTAAGAGGGTTGATGTAGGGAGGTCTAAACTATTTTTTTTTCTTGGCAATTCTCTAAATTGAATGGATTCGATACACCTTGCCTGTGGTGGCCAATAGCGAGGTTAAAAATGCTTGAAATAAATATGTAATGATGGGCTTTTTTCTCTGAGAATAAAAATAAAATCCTACGCTTTTCATAGTATTTTTTCCACATTTTGTATTAATGAGCAAGTTATATGAGATGGACAAGTGGCAGGGAGCACACATGGTTTCAAACGATTATGTGGTTAAGAACGCGTATAAAATGGCTTTCTTTAGATGAATTTTTTATCTAAACATGAAATCATTTTTATACTAATGCTTATTTGAAGGAAAGTTCCCTCTCTCAGATTTGAACAGGAACTTTGAATATTCCAAATGGCGTGATTGTGTTAGTAAATGTGAGTTTTAGTGTGTTGGTGGGCGCAGTAACTATTGCAGTCGAGTTAATTAAAATTACGCAACAATTATGTGAAGTGATTGTTTTTTTAACTTACCAAGACGCTGTTTCAGTAATGGAAACGCAACAAACTGAACAGGCTCTGATTCTGCATTTATCTCTGCAACTTTTGTGTCATCTTGCCCTTGTCCCAAAGAAGGGGTTTGTCCGATGGAGGAATTACTTGCTCTTGATTCACTGCTGTAAGACCCTGGTTTTTTAACGGCCACGTTTGTCCGAGAAACAAAAACTGTTTGTAGAGTGCCGCCATCCCCACTGG